>CAKLIZ010003576.1:0-16116 GCA_922035795.1 Oreochromis mossambicus
AAGACTGAATCAGCCCTGCATCAGCTGTTTGTGTGTGAGTCGCTGTGTAAACCACACACAGCAGTGCACAGGCTCAGTCTGTGACTGTGCTGCAGTGCTGTTAAGCACAAACAAACAAAAGTAAAAGTGTTCTCATGCTGTGGTGTTTGGATGGTTCTACGTGCTGAGAAGCAAAACAAATCCTGTTTGTCGTGTTTTTGCTGGAACATCCCACCTTCGAAATCCGACTTTGAAAACAGCAGCTGTCAGTAGTTACAGGTGGAGGAAGGCGGGGCGTTTCCCTCACATACAAAACACAAAGTTACAGGAGCCACAGTGAGGCGTGTGTGGGAGCTCTGCTTCATCCAGGGTTACCGGACTTTGTGGCTGCTGTGGTTTATAAAGGAGGATGAAGATGTTGCTGTTTCTCCTCCTGAGCGGTAAGAAACACTCTGAGCTCCGTTTACCTGTTTAACCTGCACTCGGTCACAGCACAGCACCATAAATTCACTCATTCCCGGAAAACAGCGACCTAATGACGTTTGACTTTACCTGTGAGAGTGTGAATGATGTCTGAGAGGCTCAGGACCAACAGACTGCGGGCTTTCAGGTGAAAGTTTCTAGCAAGGGACACTAACTAACCACACTAGCTATGTGCTACAGTAGCTCAGTGTGCGTAGGTGACGCTGATATGAGACATGAGGTCTCAGGTGAAACCTCACAAAATTTCAACAACCACCAAACAGCTAAAACACTAAATGAGAGCAGGTACTGGGACCTGCACAAAGACGTAAACACACAGCGCGGACCCGCCGACGGATCAGAATCAGTGAGATGTCGCCTTTCTCACGATCGGGGCTGAAAGCCGACAGCTCACTGATCCTGATCTGTCGGCGGGTCCGCGCTTTGTGTTTACGCCCTTTTTGCGCTGATTCTAAAGCTGTTAGTTTTCTCTCTCTCCAAACAATATTGACTGAACCAGCAGCAAAAGAAGATCCAAACTATGCTTCACATAAACATAGTCATGAATTCACTCTGACTTTTACTGTTTTGCTTCCGCCACGACGCACAGCTCTCTCTCTCTCTCTCTCTCTGTACTCCAACAACAGTTTCCCGTCTAAAAATCTGTTTTCTTTATTATTCGCTTGCTTGTTACACACAAGTCTACCGTTGTTTACAGCGCTGTCGGACGCCGTTTTTTTTCCCCCTTTTACATTCTTCCGAAAAGAAAACCTCATTTCTGCTGTTCAACGAACCAATTTAAACTTTTTAAAATTATGCAAAAGCTTAACCGTGTCTCTAATAAAACCGCTGTAACGTCAGAGGTAACGTTCATATATTGATTAATGGTTTTCTTTTGTTTTTGATGTACTGCAGAATATTTTTATAAAATCTCAGGCCAGGAAAACCACCTTCATGTTTTTCTGTGTTTTATCTTCAGCTTTAGCTACTTTGACACAAAGGCATCTGCTGTGACGCTCACACCTTTGATAAAGTCTTGCGTGTGTCAGCTTCCTTTTTATAGATACAGAAATATGTAAATGTACTGATCTGAATTATAATATTTCTGACTGTCAAAATTTCCCAGATTTAAATCGAATTGAATCGAATTAAATCGAATCGTGGATCGAATCGATTCGGGACCTTGTGAATCGGAATTGAATCGATTCTAGAAATTAGTGACGATACCCAGCCCTAGTCTAAAACTATTTTACAAATGCGGACATCCAAACCTGAAGAAATACTGATTACGTAAACACAATATATTAAAAAGCTTAAATGCATGTGCACCAATGGCCTGATACTCACATATCACATCAATTTCTAATTGCGTTCGAATTAACTAATTTCCAGTTATTTACAAATTGAAACAATAAAGGGCCATTAAGTTCTAGATTTTATTTTTGTTTGGTCATTTGTGTGTTTGTACGTCTGGTTTCCACCTAAAATGTCACTTTTCATTCATCATTTAAACTCTGGGTCAAACCCACAACATGTATTTGATTTGAGTTTCTCTTTGTGTGTCCTCAGTTTCCCAGCATGCTCTGGCTGTGGTGGTGGAGGTGAATGAGGGGGAAAGGTCTGTCCTGCTGCCCTGTCTGTTCTCAGGTATTACACCTGAGGACACCACAGTGATGTGGACTCGCAGTGACCTGGATCCCAAATCTGTTCACCTACAAGGAGAAAAAGGAGGAGACGATGTTACAGGACAAAACCAGCGTTACAGCAGGCGCACATCAATGAATCGTTACGCTTTCATCATTAAAGACTTCAGCCTCACTCTGAGGAAACCCACGAAGACTGACAGCGGCAACTACACCTGCTCCATCAGAGCTGGAGGAGAAGAACGAAAACTCAGAGACATCCAGCTGCAGGTCAAAGGTCAGCAACAACCCCAACACCTGGTGTAATTACAGGTCAATACTCTAGTCAAAGGTCAGAGGTCAAACTGACGCAAATTAATTCTTAAAGTGTTGTAAAAGTACTGATGAAATCAGCAGCATCATTTAGCACAGATGTGACCTCAGAGGAACCTCAAACAACAAAGCAGGAGATGACTGCAGAGAACTGCTGCAGCCTCTGGAAAATGTGACATTAGACTCATGTAGGTCCTTCAGCTTGTGTGCAGAGGGCTGTGTTTACCACACACATTTCTGTAAATATATAAATAAATGACATTCTATGCATCACCCAGCACAAAACACTCAGAGGAATTTTGCTGCTGCTTCTACAGTTGATCTTGTGGTTTCTTGTCCTCTCAGACCAGCAGGTGGACGTGAAGGTGAGGGAAGGGTCAGAGTCTGTCACCCTGCCCAGCAAAACAACACCTGACCTGCCCAAGGGCACCACAGTGGAGTGGACTCGCTCTGACCTCGGACTCATCACAGTCCACGAGTATTCTAACAGAAATGATGACCTTATGACTCAGGATGAAGTTTACACAAATAGAACGAAGATGAATGAAGATCTGTTGAGAACTGGAGACCTCAGTCTGACCCTGACATACCCCACAGAGAGAGACAGTGGGAGATACATCTGCACCATCTTCAGGGACAAAGATATCCTGAGACAGAAAGTCATGCTGCAGGTCAAAGGTCAGTGCTGTAAATTGAGGTCAGAGGTCAGTTTTCTAGATAGAGGTCACAGGTCAGAAATCTTTTTTTTATGCTTCTCCACAGAACCATTTCCATCTTGGGCCACAGCTCTCCTGGTCTTCCTGGTTCTTCTTGTTATTTCTGGAGGTCTTTTTTTTCATTTCCGGCACTATTTCATGAGAGGTGAGTGTCTCCTACTACACTACCCATAATGCCGATGGTTAGCAGGTGTCTGCTTATGTTTCAAACCTCTTTTCCCCACTCTGCGACACACCCGCCTGGTTTGTGGCTCTATAAAAAGGATCTCCGTAAACCTTGGACATCTTAGTATTCATCATTGACTGTAGAAAATCAGTTTCTCTTCAGCACTGTAGCCAGGCTGACAAAAAGTCAGAGCATTGTTGAGCCAACCATTCCTTTATTGTTAACTGGTGATAACTTCATGAACTTCTTCACAAATAAAATTTTAACCATTAGAGAAAAAATTACTCACAAGATCAAGGTAGCACGGAGGGAGGTTAGCCAAGTATCGGAGTTGCAGAAAGGTGCTACAAGAAGGTGCCTAAGAAGAAGAGTCCAGCAAGCTGTCCATGTCTGAGGCCTTGGAAACTGCAAAGCAAATACTCACAGACTTGGCTAGCTGCCAAAAAATGTAGTCACCTGATAACAAGAACAGGGAAGGTAGTCAGAACTGAGGGGATTGAACTACCAGAAGGCAACATTGCAGACATAGAGAACAGGTACAAATACTTGGGGATCCCACAGGCAAATGGGAACCATGAAGAGGCCGCTAGAAAAGCTGCAACCACCAAGTGCCTGCAGAGGGTCAGGCAAGTCCTGAGGAGTCAGCTGAACGGTAAGGACAAGATCATCTATCAACACCTACACCCTGTCCGTGATCAGGTACCCTGCTGGGATAATAAGCTGGCCAAAGGAGGAGATAGAAGCCACTGAAGATAGAAGATAGAAACATCTGTGCCGAGTATGGCCTGGAAGTCCCTAGATCAAAATTCTCCTAGGGTGATGGAGAATGACTGAGCTAAGATCCTGTGGGACATCCAGATACAGACGGGCAAAAAGCTGGTGGCTTACCAACCGGATATAGTGGTGATAGACAAATAGAAGAGGACGGCTGTAGTGATAGGTGTAGCGGTACCAAATGACAGCAACATCAGGAAGAAGAAACACGAGAAGCTCGAGAAATACCAAAGGCTTAGAGAAGAGCTTGAGAAAATGTGGAGGGTGAAGGTAACAGTGGTCCCTGTGGTAATCAGAGCATTAGGTGCGGTGACTCCCAAGCTAAGCGAGTGGCTCCAGCAGATCCCGGGAACAACATCGGAGATCTCTGTCCAGAAGAGTGCAATCCTAGTAACAGCTAAGACACTGCGCAGGACCCTCAAGCTCCCAGGCAGGAGCGAGCAGGGAAAATATATATATATATATATATCTTTATAATAGATAATTATACAAATGATTTGATGTTAGGATCATGGTCCTAACATTGAATCATAACAAGACTAAGCTTTCCCTGTAAAGTTTCCCAGTTATCCTTAAAGCCCACATAATCTTTTGGACACTATTCAAAAGGGTCAATATGTGGTTTAAAATCCTGTCAATCCTGGTCTGATTTTGGAGCAGACCAGAGAAAACTACTGAACTAGAGTTATTATTTAAAAAGTAATATTTGACAGAACTGCAAATCAATCTTAATAAAAACTAAAATCTAGGTTTACCACACATACCTATATTTATTAGGTATGTGTGTTGTTGAACGGATGCCAAATGCTATCATTTTTCTTCAAAGCAAATTTACCTTACCTATGGGTATAAATAAAGTTACCTTACCTTACCAAATTTGACTGAATTGTTCTTTTTTGAAAATAGGATATTTTAAATGCATTTCAAAATTATTGTATATGCATGTTTCTGCTTTAATCTGCTGATACTGCTTTGGGCTTGGTGGAATTTAAACACACAACATTGCTGGCAGAGGTAATGTGATTTCACTATAGTGTAAATTGCATAAACCAGCACACCCAACAGGAAGTCTACAGGGTGGGCCATTTATATGGATACACCGTAATAAAATGGGAATGGTTGGTGATATTAAAGTCCTGTTTGTGGCACATTAGTATATGTGAGGGGGCAAACTCCTCAAGATGGGTGGTGACCATGGTGGCCATTTAGAAGTCGGCCATCTTGGATACAACTTTTGTTTTTTCAATAGGAAGAGGGCCTTGTGACACATCAAACCTATTGGTAATGTCACAAGAAAAACAATGGTGTTGTTACTGCGCCAGATCCGCGGCCCCGAACCGTAGTAAGGAAACCTCTGGCAGTTACTTGAACGTTCCGTGACTGGCTCGTAGCCGGCAACCAGCTTACTGTACAGATCAACTCTGCTAGTAAAAAGATCAAAGGAGGTGTAGGAAAACTGCTTCACCGAACTTTATTTCTTCTCCAAGGCACGAACACCGGGTACAGTGGGCTGAAACAATTTACTCACAGCGAACATCGCCGACACAACTCTGGCTGCCGAGGGAGTTATTATATTCCTTTTACTAATTTTCTTTCTGTCTCTTCTGTAGGTAACCATTACTTTTTCCCCTTCTTCTCTCTCTCTCTACACACACACACGGGCAGTCCCGCTACACACATCCTGAATACATTTCCCATCAGGCTTCACCCTTAAAGGGCCATGCCTGTAACACTACCCCCACTCTAGATGATGATTAAACCATTGACTGTAAACATGGACGACGCCACAGCTCCCCAAAAATGAAGCCAAAACGTCTCTATCGCCCCCTGGTGTCTGGCTGCAGTATAGGTCATAAACCCCGCCTCCTCCATGTTAGCGGATGGGACTGGGGTCAGACTAAAATAAATTTATTCTCCTTAGATAATTTTTTTCCAAAGATTCTTTCTTTTGTTATCAATAGTTCTCATCATGCTGATTGATGTCCAAGGGGTCTCCTTTCCCATAAGTTTGATTCTAATTCCTACCGCGGTGATGTTAAATTGGGGTGAAACGTCATCATAACAGCTTTGACTGGCAGCTGCAGTCACGGAGAAACTTGCGTATCTCTGTTCGGGAATAGCAGATAGAGCGTAGGCTCTGAGAGGAGGGCCAGCGTTTACGCTACGAAAACACGACCAAGTGTTTTAACCTGATAGCCTGAGGTGTTCTTCAGTAAACTGGACTACCCGACTGAAGGACCCGAGGCCCCGCTGCACTTTTTCGGTAAGTTAATCGTGTTTGTAAGCTAATCCGTAACTACTGTCCTTAGCTATGTCCTGAGACCTAGCTAGCTAAAATGAGCACTCGGCTGTCAGGGTTTGTTTAGCTAATCTGTGCAGGTGAATGAATTTACTAAAGAAATTAAGAGAAACGTTCCGGGCTAATCAGTCACTAATTACTGTTACTGTACTTTTATTACAAGTATTATACTGTAAAAGCAACATGCTGCACGCTGCTTCAGCTCCTGTGCAGAACTGAATATCAAATATATGCAAACAACAGCATGTTTTCAGTCTCTTGCCACATCTGTAAAGACAGTAACATTTTTTTAAAAGCTTGTACTTCAGTAACTCCTCATTAATCAGGAACTATGGATTAAAGTACTGTAGTGTACTGTAATACTGAAAAAAATGTAAGAGAAGAACTTCAGATCCTGAGTGTGTGAGGACAGAAGAATCAGCTTTATTTCAATATTGAGGGATAAAATTTATATTTGAGTTTGATGGTTCTGTTCTCTTTGTGATTACAGGGGCTGCCCTCAGATTCAGACCTCAGCACCACCCAGTGACAGCAGACAGATCATCCAACATGTTATCTGCAAAATGAACTGATGAAAACAGTACAAAGGTTAAAGTACCACATGTGCTGTAGTGAAAACTGCAGCTTTATTGATAAAGTTAAAGACAAAAAAACAGAAGGATTAATCACTCATGTAACTGTGTCACTATATATCAGCATTAACAGGACCTCAGTTTGGTGTTTCACAAAGCTGCTGATCTCAGACCTGCACAGCTTCCGTTTTAAACACTTGATGTACTCAGCTGCATGAAGAGCATATGAGATTTTCTCTGGCACAATTAAATAAAACCTGATGAAGGTCAAAGGTCGTCACTTGTATGTTGAACTACAAACTTGTCATCTGGAATTCTTTCCCAGTTTTTTGCACATTGTGTGTTATTTACCATAAAGTGATTCAGAGTTATTCATACCAGAGTAACCAGAGAGGATCATATATTTTTAAATATATAACTTTCTACAGGACTGAATATAATATCTTTATGTAAAAGTCTGGAGCCTCTGGGGAGTAACCGAGTATTTATAACATTAGACAAACCAAAGGTCTCCATCACAGTGTTCATGAAATGCTGGGTTTCTCCAAACCTCTGGACCCAGGAAACCCAACTTGGTCCTGGTGGTCTCCCTCACTAGTTTCTCTCCAGGGTGAATGTAGCTGTGGATATAATATGGACTCTGTTATTAAATGAAAAGAACAAATTAGACTACACTACTGAAACGTTCTGCTGATGTTTTTAAAGTCTCCATGTTACCAGGCTGTAGAGGGCTCTGAAGATTTAAACAGTTTTAGATCCATTACACTCACAGTCTTATGTTAAAATCTCAAAGGACAGCATTATATTTTTGATATTAACAGTAACTCTGGGCTTCTGTAGAGTGTGCAGATGATCTCATCGCTGTCTAAAAATGGATAAAAACAAACATAAGAAGTGCTGAATCCTTCAATAACACAGACTATTAGAGTAGCAGGTGTGTAGCATCGCTAACTAGCTAGCAACAAGCCTCCAACACAGTGCGTATGCTAGCGGCTAATCTAGCAAACGAATTAACAACAAAGTGATTTTAGAACTATAAGATGATAAGCTGTGCGTCTTTTTCTATAACAGTGACATGGTTGTATTTACCTTAATTAAAGGAGTCGTCAGTCGCGGTAAACCAGCAAAAAAACTCGAGCAGCCGGGCTACGTAAAAAGTGTAGGGGGGCGTGTTTGCGGTCATGTCCAGCGGGTGTGTGGGCGGGAGTGTTACACAGTCGCTCCACCTCAAGTCACTACTGCGCAGACTCTGGCTCCAAATTTGCAAGATGGCAGCCTCCACAAGCGGGATATTTTGGCTTCATTTTTGCACAATGGTAGGAGGCGGAGTCGCGTCGTCCATGTTTTCTACAGTCAATGGATTAAACCCTTAACATCATTCCAGCACATGAACCCCCATTAACAAGGAAACATACAGCATTCTATGCGGGACAGCAGTCATGCCACACACGCCACCCCCCCACAGTCCATAAATGGCGATCCTTAGGAGGGAACAATCTTGAAGTAGACAACTGTCCATATCCTGCACAAAAAAATAGAATGCACAGGGTTCACTTCGAGGAGGGTGCAAGTCAATGTCCATATCCTGTCCTTCACATATACAGTATTCATAAAGAAAAAAAAACACACACACAACAGCAATTACATTGATCCCATGAGCGTTCAGAGGTGAGGCCCATATTATTCAAGATGCGCTACGACATTAAGGCATTACAGCTGAACTTTTGCCCCTCTCTTACACCATTCACCCCCATGCCCAGCTTTACTTCGTTAGTATAAACGGTTCAAACAATAACTTGCAGCCCGTCGACAGCCATATTACCAGCAAACAGCAAGACAAACAAGCCCAACAGTACACGTAAGAATAGCCCCCTGTAACAATTCAATCTACAACAGTCTTATATCACTTAACATCTGTAACATGGACAATTTTTTTTCTCTTTTTTTTTTAAAATGTTCGAATGACTGAACAGGGCAGCGATCCGCCTACACCCCGACTCAGTTTGGGCATACTAGCCCTAGTGACTGACCCAGTCACCAAACATGTCCAGTGCCCGCCGTACACGCTGTGGTCTGGAACAGGGTGTGGAACTGGAGGAAGTGTGATGTCCTGGTCCTTCAGCCTCATCCACGTAAGGCTGAACAGGGTTGGCTGGCGACCATCTCCCAGAGCGGGTGGTGGAGTGCCAGTTCTCAGGGACGCGCCAGTATCTGGTTGATCTGCCCCGGATGGGGCCTCCCACAAGTCGAAGGGACCGAAGTCGATGTCAGAATCACTTTCGTCCAGCGCTGGAGGAAACACCTCAATAGGTGCTGCCTGGTCGGAGTCTTGGAAGACCCAGCTGTTGTCCAGCGGCACTCTTGAGTGATAAGGCTTGAGTCTGTTGTGATGAACCACTTTAGCCTTTGCTCGGGGCCCCTTTTTAATGCAGTAGACCAAATCATCCAGCAGGCCTACTATGAAGTAGGGGCCCTCGTAGGAAGGCAAGAACTTGTGAACCTTGTGCTACACTCTCTTGGTCCGTTTGATCAGATGCCACACTGCAGCGCTGACTTGATACTGAACTTGGCAGATGTTCTTATCGTACTGTCTCTTAGCACGCTCGACAGATTTCCCAAGAGCCTCCTGTGCCAGTTGGTGGGAAAGCTCCAGCCTTTCCCTGAGTTGCACCACATACTGCGGTACAGTGCAGCCTGGGGTCTCATCAGCGGGCAGACCCGCGACCAAGTCAATAGGCTCGGTTATCTCTCGCCCCAGAAGCATCATGTTCGGGTTCAGTCCCGTGGAGCTGTGTTTAGTTGCCCGTTAAGCCATGACAGCATATGGGATCATTATATCCCAGTCCCAGTGGCAGCGCTCCCCGGTGGTGACTAAGGCCTTCTGAAGGGTAGCATTAAAATGCTCCACCTGGCCATCGGACTGTGGGTGAAACGGCGTGGTGTGTGTCTTTTTGATTCCGAACAGTTCACACATCCCGTGGAACACAGCTGACTCAAAGTTGGTGCCCTGGTCACTATGCAGAGACTGTGGGGCTCCATATCTACACACCCACTCCGCAACAACCTTTTCTGCCACCGTGGGTGCTTGTTCATCGGGGACTGGATAAGCCTCCACCCACTTGCTGAAATAGTCTTGTACCACCAATATGAACCGGTTATGCCTCTCTGTTTCGTTCAACGGCCCAATCAGATCGACTGCAATTCTTTCCATGGGGGCGCCGACACGTACCGTACCCATTGCTGCCTGGGGGGTTTTTAGGGGCCGCGCCGTTTCAGCACAACTAGTGCAAGTCCGGCACCACAGGGTCACATCATCTTTCATGTTGTACCAGTAGTAGCTATTCTTCAGGCGTGCCAGGGTCTTTTCTGCCCCGAAGTGACCGCCCACTGGGCCATCATGCATCTGCTGCATTACCGAGTGACGATAAGCGTGAGGCAGAAGGATTTGGGGGAAAAACACATTACTTTCTGCACAGTGGAATTTCCTCACCAGTACTCCATCTTTTAGATACAGTCTTTTCCACTGCGCCCAGTAGGCTTTGGTTGCGGGGCTGCATGCTGCTATATCGGCCCAGACTGGCCGACCTCCCCCTTTTTCCTTCCATTCCCAAACTGGGCCTATATCCACATCGGTCTTTTGGCTAGCCACGAGCTGTTCTGGGGTCCAGCCACTGAACAGGCTAGTGTAATGTAACTCACCCACCCGGTGGATATTTGGGTGGGTATCGTGGCTACTACTGACACAACAGTCCACCGCTGCTACAGGTGCACACTCTGGTCCTGCTAGCAAGCCTTTCCCATTGCTACCATCGGGCCCCACTACCCCCACTTAGGAGCTGCCCTGGGGGGGTTATGCTGGTACGACAGTCCCCTAAGTTACACTGCACACCTTAAAGCTCAAACTGGCCGCTGTTGATGGTGGGCTCTGGAACTGTGCACGGGCATGAAGTACGGCAGGGTCTCCTGGAAAGTGCATCTGCATTCTGGTGGTTTTTCCCAGGTCGGTGCAGCACCTGGAAGTTATACTCTGCCAGCTTCTCCAATCAGCGGGCCAGCTGGCGCTCAGGCTCCCTTAACCTGGTCAGCCAGCAGAGGCTGCTATGGTCAGTCCGGACAGTGAATGGCCTACCCAGCAGGTGCTGTCTGAAGTGGGAAGTGAATGCCACAACTGCCAGAAGCTCTCGCCTGGTCGTGCAATAGTTTTGTTCGGTAGCTGACAGCCGCCTGCTCCCATAAGCCAGGACCCGCTCTTCGCCCTCTTGCACTTGGGAGAGAATTGCTCCGATCCCACAATTGCTGGCATCAGTGTCGAGGAACAAGTCACCCTGGTCCAGTGGGTAACCCAGGACAGGGGCTGCTGTAAGCCGCCTTTTTAATTCCTGGAATGCTTCCTGGCACTCAGCAGTCCAGTTAAAACGGGCATACTTCTTAGTAAGTTCCTGGAGGGGTTTGGCTATTGTGGCAAAGTTCTCCACGAAACAGCGGTAGTATGAGGCTAAGCCAACAAACTGACGCACTTCTGTGACGGTCCGCAGTGCAGGCCATTCCGTTACCTGTTGAACTTTCTGGGGATCTTTGGAAATACCTCCAGCAGAGATGATATGGCCCAGATAGGCAACCTGCTCCGGGAACAGGCAGCATTTAGATGGCTTCAGTTTTAAGTTGGCTCCACGCAATCTGATGAACACTTGCTCGAGCTGCTCCAGCATCTGGGTGTTATCCTGACCCAGGACAATGATGTCATCAAGGTACACTAAGCACGTCTCCCACTGCAGCCCAGCCAGGACTCTATCCATAAGCCTCTGGAATGTGGCAGGTGCATTGCACAGTCCAAAAGGCAGCACATTCCACTCGAACAATCCCTTACGGGTACAAAATGCAGTTGCTTTTCAGGCTCTGGGGGTCATCTCTACCTGCCAGTACCCTGATGTTAGGTCTAGTGTACTGAAGTACTTGGCAGTGGAAAGCGTGTCAAGGGTGTCCTGGATGCGTGGCAGGGGATAAGCGTCTTTAAGAGTTCGCTCATTTAGTGGTCTATAGTCCACACACAGTCTGGGGCTCTGATCTTTCTTTTTCACCATCACAATTGGGGCAGCCCAGCCGCTATTGCTAGGTTGAGCCAGCCCAGCCTCCAGGCTCTGCTGTACTTGCTGGGCGGCCGCTATTTGTTTGTCCCCTGCCATCCTGCGTGGTGGTTGCTTAACTGGTGGCCCTGGCGTGGTCAGGATGTCATGCTGGACAACACTGGTGCGACCAAGGTCATTTGGGCCAGTGGAGAAGACATCACCATAGGACCGCAGCAGGCCTGCCAGTTTGCAACGGGCAATGTGAGTCAAACCAGGGCTGCTCTCAGCATAAAGGGCCTGCAAATGGCTTGGCACAGAAGCAGGGGCAGTGCTATTAAGCTCGAGGGCTGCCAAGACCCTTGGTGAGGGACTCCCCAACCCCTCCAGGACTTGCACCGGCTGAAGAACCCCTGCCACGGCACCCCGCTTTAAGGTAACAGCTGCAGCCCCGGGGTTAAAGACTGATTGGGATGCTAGAGGGTTTACGAGGTTCCACAACTGCGTGAGCCACCAGCACTTGGTGCTTCTCCACAAAGCCCGTTGTGGGGCTTAGCATCATATCTCTATGAGCGGCACAATGGAAGCTGGAAAACCCGGGGACCACATACTCGCAGCCTGGTTCCAAAACCGTAGTGTGTGCCACCCTGACAACAAGCACCTGGGGTTGAGGGCACAAGCCAAAGCATGGTATCTTTTCATCAAACAGGGTTATCTCTTGGCGGCCATAGTCTAAGCAAGCGCACGATTGTTGCAGGAAAGGGTGCCCCAGGATAACTTCAGTGCCCTCAGCCATGTTGGCCAAAAGAAAGTCTACATTGTTAACACTGCTCCCCACATGTACAGGCAGGATGACCTCACCCAGGACGGCCAATCCCTCTGGACCAATGCCTTGTAGAGTCTGAGCAATGGATGCCTGCACCTGGGGCCTCGACTCTGCAGGGATGGTGTTAAAATAGTGGAGGGGCAGCACATTCCGCCGTGCACCAGAATCCAGCAAGGCCCGTATTTCCTGTCCCTGTATTACTATCTGGACACACATCACATCTTGGCCTCTGTTATGGAACACTGTGCCTGGGTCAGGGGCTGGGCCTCTAGTGGCTTTTACAGGCTTTTGGGCAGGTGAGCGAGGAGAGGGGCAGTTCCTCTGCCATAACTGCTCCGGCATAGGACATCTACAGCCTCCTTCCTGCTTGGCTTGTTAAATGTACTCCAGCTTTGGCACCCAAGCTGGTAAGGTCTTTGAGCTCTCTCCGGCGGTTCATAGCTTAGCATATAAACACTGTCTTGCACTGCACAAGGAAAACAACTGCGTGGCACTGGCTGGCTTGTTTCGAACTGTGATCCTGGCCATGCTTACAAAACCCACACCCCCCAGCTGGTGCTGGTATTACCATGCGAGGTGTTGGGGAAAAATAGCCCTGAGCTGGCATTTCATAGCTGCATTGCGCAGGTTGGGGTGTACCTGGCATAATGTGTAGCTTCGCTCGCTCAGTAAACTGTGGTTTTGTAGGGACATTGCAGGTACAGTTCATGGCGGTGAATGGCTGGCTGCATGGCAGAGATGTAACAATCCGAGATAGGTGATCATGTGTGCCATGGCATCCCACTGTAAGCGGTGTAGATGTAATATTACCAGGGCCTTCACAGTCTGAGCACTGAAACTGCTTAAACTCGCTGCACACTGCATTCTGCTTTGCTGTTGGTGTTAAGAAAGGGTTGGTGTGAGCTGAAGGTGGCTGGGTGAGATGCCATGCAGCCTCAAACTCTGTCATATTGGCTGCTGCTATGCTTGCCGCTGGCGTTCACTCAATGTCTGTGATGAAGGGGTTGCCGCTATAGATTCTATTGTTTACATTAGTAGCACGGTCCACATAAACTGTGCCACTCTCCGGGGATTCTGACAAAAATGGGTTGCTACTCTTATTGAAGTGCATTACCATGTCATCCCCTTCAGCATCTCCCGGCGCCGCCATTCTCTCTGTCATCCGAGGGGGGGAAAAAAAAGTTCACGCTCCCCCTCTCTCGGCACTTTGCGGGAGTTTAATCCCGGAAAAGAGCCCCCAGTGTTACCGCGCCAGATCCGCGGCCCCGAACCATAGTAAGGAAACCTCTGGCAGTTACTTGAACGTTCCGTGACTGGCTCGTAGCCGGCAACCAGCTTACTGTACAGGTCAACTCCGCTAGTAAAAAGATCGAAGGAGGCATAGGAAAACTGTTTCACCGAACTTTATTTCTTCTCCAAGGCACGAACACCGGGTACAGTGGGCTGAAACAGTTTACTCACAGCGAACATCGCCGACACAACTCTGGCTGCCGAGGGAGTTATTATATTCCTTTTACTAATTTTCTTTCTGTCTCTTCTGTAGGTAACCATTACTTTTTCCCCTTCTTCTCTCTCTCTCTACACACACACACACGGGCAGTCCCGCTACACACATCCTGAATACATTTCCCATCAGGCTTCACCCTTAAAGGGCCATGCCTGTAACAGTGTGCTTGGTTTCAACATAACTTTATTCTTTCATGAGTTATTTACAAGTTTCTGACCACTTATAAAATGTGTTCAATGTGCTGCCCATTGTGTTGGATTGTCAATGCAACCCTCTTCTCACACTCTTCACACACTGATAGCAACACCGCAGGAGAAATGCCAGCACAGGCATCCAGTATCTGTAGTTTCAGGTGCTGCACATCTCGTATCTTCACACCATAGACAATTGTCTTCAGATGACCCCAAAGATAAAAGTCTAAGGGGGTCAGATCAGGAGACCTTGGGGGCCATTCAACTGGCCCACGACGACCAATCCACTTTCCAGGAAACTGTTCATCTAGGAATGCTCGGACCTGGCACCCATAATGTGGTGGTGCACCATCTTGCTGGAAAAACTCAGGGAACATGCCAGCTTCAGTACATAAAGAGGGAAACACATCATCATGTAGCAATTTCAAATATCCAGTGGCCTTGAGGTTTCCATTGATGAAGAATGGACCCACTATCGTTGTAGCCCATGTACCACACCAAACCATCACTTCTGTTGTTCCAACAGTCTTGGAGGGATCCATCCAGTGTGGGTTTGTGTCAGACCAATAGCGGTGGTTTTGGTTGTTAACTTCACCATTCACATAAAAGTTTGCCTCATCACTGAACAAAGTCTTCTGTGTGAACTGAGGGTCCTGTTCCAATTTTTGTTTTGCCCATTCTGCAAATTCTGTGTGCCGATCTGGGTCATCATCGTTTAGATGCTGCAGTAGCTAGAGTTTGTAAGGGTGCCATTTGTGAGTAGCTAATATCCGCCGAAGGGATGTTCGACTAATGCCACTCTCCAGTGACATGCGGCGAGTGCTACGCTGTGGGCTCTTGCTGAAAGAAGCTAGGACAGCCACTGATGTTTCTTCATTAGTGACAGTTTTCTTGCGTCCACATCTTGGCAAATCCAACACTGACCAGTTTCACGAAACTTAGCAAGCAGTTTGCTAACTGTAGCATGGTAGATGGGTGGTCTCGTAGGGTGTCTTGCATTGAAATCTGCTGCAATGACCCGGTTACTGCGTTCACCAGATATCAACACAATTTTGATCCGCTCCTCACATGTTAACCTCTTCCACATGTTCAATGGCTGTGAACAAAGAGAAACTTGTAAATACTCATGAAAGAATAAAGTTATGTTGAAACCAAGCACACCATTGTTTTTCTTGTGACATTACCAATAAGTTTGATGTGTCACATGGCCCTCTTCCTATTAAAAAAACAAAAGTTGTATCCAAGATGGCCGACTTCTAAATGGCCACCATGGTCACCACCCATCTTGAGGAGTTTGCCCCCTCACATATACTAATGTGCCACAAACAGGACTTTAATATCACCAACCATTCCCATTTTATTACGGTGTATCCATATAAATGGCCCACCCTGTAGATTGATTCTCTGTTTAACAAAAAAGGTGAGTGGATTCGACATGTTCTCATTGTCTTGAAGCCTTCTAAATGTCTTCCTTTCTTCTTCTGATGAAAACCCAGAAGTCCTGAGTAGTCTTTCAGGCACGGTATTCATCAGCCCCAGGCTGAGGCTCAGTCTGTCTGTTCTGCTCTTCATCCAACATGTCTGCAGCACTTTACAGGACGCTGCA
>CAKLIZ010003577.1:0-16113 GCA_922035795.1 Oreochromis mossambicus
AAGTTTGATTTGATAATGAATTGGACTCATTAGTCCAGCTTAACCTTATTGTCCTACCTGTTCCCTCTTTTCTCTTGGAAGACATTTCAAATCCTTAAACCGTGGATCCAATGCTGTGGCCACCTCGAACCATATCTCGTTGCCATTAGCTCGTCGTGCTGCCAGATCCTTCTGGAAGGCATTCTTGAACTTCACCACGTAGGCAGGATCATCATCAGTAATGTCCATGACACGGTACGATAAGATCCACAAACTACACACTCCAAACACACTAAACGTCACAAATCTCTCACATCTCAAAACTCACCCCTCTCTCTCTTTTTTCCGCTCTTTCTTTCACACACACACTCTCTCTCTCTCTCTCGCTGTCACTCCTAAAACTTCCCCCTCTTCCTAAAGAACCAAATGTCATGTTGCCATATCATTTTTTTGATTAGTCGACATTTTTACAATAACATGAAAGTGGTGTTTTTTGTTTTTTGTTTTTTTATTTTTTGGTCATAAGCAGAGAGTGCTCGCTAGCGCTGTCCTTAGAGAGTAAACGTGACAAAAATATTGAGGAAAAAACGCCACATATATTGTTTATCATGACTCTGGTTTTACGTGGTCTATCAACACAATTTAAAAACTGGTACATATCACCTTGTTGCTTCGTCTTTAAGTGGTCATGTGATTGACTTACCACGACTACTTTATTCTTCCTCAGTCAAACAGCAGCACTCATGCGATTGTTTTGCCCCCTTAACTCCAGGTGTTTTGTGACAAAAAGTGTTCATCTGCCAGAAAGTGATTACCTGTCTACTTACATAGACAGCTACTTCTGTGCAACTGATATATGGTGTGTGGTGTGAACAGTGTTGGGGAGTAACGGAATACATGTACCGCCGTTACGTATTTAGAATACAAAATATGAGTAACTGTATTCCGTTACAGTTACCGTCTAAAAAGCTGGTATTCAGAATACAGTTACTTTGTTGAAATAAATGGATTACACGGCGGTACTTTCCTGTTTCATATTGTCGCGGGTCAGGATTATTTGGGTTTGTTTGACAGCTATGTTCTGTTGTTCCAGGCGGCAGCGTTACGGTTGCCATGGTTACAGGGTGACGCTCTCTCTCTGCCTGTTTCCTGGGGGAGAGAGCGCTTTTTTGTTGTTGTTGCTGTGCTAAGCTAAAAGGCAGAATGCTACAGGCATAGCTCTAAAGAATGTAGCCTCATGGGCAGTGTAGTCCGTGCTGCAGGGAGAATGGACTACCATACACGTTATGTGTCTGTGAGCGAGGGAGGGAGAGAAAGGAAAAGTCCGAGCTGTCACGGAGCAAAAACGGGAGCTGGAAGCATGTAAATATAATAATAACCACTGCAGCCAAGAAGAGTGCCTGACGAGCCCAGTTGTAAGTAAGCTATTAAGACTGGACTGTACACTGTGTTCGTGTTTTCCTCCGGAAAAAATAAGTTCTGTTGGAGCAGCCTTTCAACGCCTGTCTCTGGCAAGCAAAGTTGACCCAGACAACAAAGTAAAGCTAGTTTTCGGCTACCAGCCCGACAGGGAACCCGACGTATTAGCCAGAGGTCCCTTTACTACTGTTCGGAGCCGCGGACCTTCAGTAACAGTAATAAATCACAGCAATAGGACAGTCACGTAGTTGTAAACAGCATGATAATATATTAAGTAATCCAAAGTATTCAGAATACGTTACTCTCATTGAGTAACGTAACGGAATACGTTACAGAATACATTTTGGGGCATGTATTCGGTATTCTGTAATGGAATACATTTTAAAAGTAACCTTCCCAACACTGGGTGTGAATAAGGCACGGCGGGACCACAGATCGTTATTTTGAGCCATCTTTATTTGCTGCAACTGCAGCTCACAGGCTGCCAGCCGCACATGAACCACACCACAAAATTACACTAACCCCTGAGTCCCCGTGTTTTTGCGGATGCCGTGCAGGTGCGTCCGCACGACACCGCAGACCACGCCCCACCACACACCCCCATCGCCCGATTGAGGCCGGGGAGCCATCCGGCCGAACCTACTCCCCCCAACCGGATTCCAACCCGGCGACAGGGCCGACAGGGCGCCTCGTCTGCCGGCTGCCGCCTCCAGTTGGAGCGGATCCTCCACCGCTCCTGGCAGGAACAGTCCTTCACTTGGCTGTTCCCCCTCTTCCGGCAGGCGCGGACCCCCGCGCGCCATGTCCACCACCTCCGGCTCCCGAGATGCCCCACGCGGCTGCTCCACCGCTTTCACACCGTCCAACACGTTCTCACTCCCAACTCGTCAAATGTGTGACGCATGGTCAGGCTCCCTCTGCTTCACTTATCGACGCGCAGGGTACCCCCCTCGCGTCGAGAATTGACGTGCAGGGTCCTCCTATTGAATACTATGCTGCTCCCTAAACGTTGTTTATTGGCGACAAGAGATTTTCGCGGAAGAGCCTGTTGTTCGTATATTTATATATTTCCGAAATCACATTAAAGAGACATATACTGAACACAATATATTATATAATGTAAGCAACTACCTGAGAAACAGCAGATAAATTAATTATAGGCCATTACTTTTGTATCGTTTATTGCATTTATGGAGGGAGTGGTGTATGCTGGGTAATGGCACAGTATAGCGACTGGGTGACTTTATTCACCCCTATTCATCCCTAATAGTTCCTGGTGAATCAAAGCAGAACCATAAAGGTTGCTGGACTGCATGATGGCCTTACCCCTGAGCAGTCATCCTGTTAAAGGAGGAACCAGTTAGAAGCTGTTTTACAAAGTAGCTGAGCAGATTTCACCTCAAGTAAGCGATTAACTGTTTGTTCGTTTGTTCTGCCACTTAAAGAGCATTTAAGGACGTCTTTTGAGTGTCCAGTTGAATTTATTCTGCTGGCTCTCATGGTCGTTTGTGATTATGGACATATTTTTCATGTACATCAACCATTTAGTAAATTCTATCTATTTACTAATATCTCTCAGTTATAAAATGTAATATAAATATAAAAATATCTTAATATCTCCTGCCCGTTATATTTTAATGATGTAAGACCAGACATCTGTTATCGTGTTACATTAGCATTCCTCACATATCAATGAGATACTGTACAGTACAATCCTACAGACACAGCAGAGGGATAACGACGGCTATTTAACATCGTTACACGACACATTTGAGCTGCATGATGCAGACAAAGCGACTAAATCATCTTTTTGTGGTCTATTGTCTTCAAACCAGCAGACAAAGCCGATGGCAGAAGAAGTCGGAGAACTTCAGGCTGTGGACTGAAAAGGTTTTTTTTTTTTCTTGTTATCGAAAGACATTTGGAGTGACGGCTTCTACAACTGTGCTGATGTAAAGCTTACTGTCTAAGAAGTCACAGTGTTGATATTCAGCATAAAGAGAAAAGCTCACTAGTTTTAATTTATTTACAATCATAGTTTTTATAAATTCTGACTGTAAACAGCTTTTACAGCTTTGATATTATTTGACACTCGATGTCAGGTGATGGGATTTAATTTAAAGGTTTTTTTGTCCCAATGAGCCATTTACACTGACCAGTGTTTCACTTTAACTGTAACACATTCATTATTTAGATCCAACATTTCTAAGAGAAATAACTGAATGTAAAAAATGGCAGCCCTCAGGCCAGGTTTATAGAGATATATGCATGCATTATGAAATTTACGTATCCCAGATAATTGTTATTCATCTAGTCATGGCAGACCCACCCCTTCCTCCCAAGTAAACTGTAACCCAAAAGAACTAGTGGGGCTATTTACACACTCACAACCAGTGTGGGGTAAAAAGAGCCACCAAAAACCTGTCAGCCTGCACAGCTACAGATGTGCTAAAAGCTAAAAGAGTTAGAAGCTCTGCTTATGGAGAAACTTTCTAAGCCTAACAGGGGACAGGTACTCCTGCCCAAATAACATGATATAACCCCACATACAGCCCAGACATACAGGGAAGCAAGTCATTTAGTTAAAGACAGCATGGGACCAAATGCATGTAACCAGCCTGCACCAACCTGACATTTCTTCCTCCTGAATTAAATGAATGAATGGATGAAAATTAAATGACTACAAACCTAAAGCCACTAGTTCCCATACTGGAGTTCCCCGACACTGTGTTAACTATACTGAGCTTGTATCAACAGTTGTAACAGGCTAAGCTACCTGAGAGACTGCATTGAACGATTGTTTCTATCTTAATGGTTTCAGCTCAGATGTTCTGCTTTTTCCTTTCAGTAGATCAAAGCAGCTCGTGCTCTGTCTGCTTCCATTCTGATGGCAAGAAGAAGAAGAAGAAGAAGGCTTCAGCGAAGTGGCGTTCATGGTCTCAGTGGACAGTCATGGTCACACACTGCATGTGGTTTTAAAAGCAACATGTCTGTTCACCACAACAATGGAGATGTGTAATATTAGTGCAGCTACGGTCAAATGAAGGCAAATATATATCAATATAAAACAATACTGAAGTAATGTCTTTACCCTGTGCAGCGTGTGGACGCTGTGCACACAATCACCTTATTCACTGTAGTAAACATGCACCGCTAGCTCACGTGACTGACTGTCTCCATGGTTACATCGTATATTATTAGCTATGTAAACAGCTTCCAAAGATACCGCCATAGCTCTCTGCAGCTGTAACACTTTCACACTTTACAAATCACGTTTCACGTTTTTGATAGTTATGAAGACAGAATATGTTTTTAAGGTCATGCTAGGCAGTTGCTATGGTGGTTGCTGTGGACTTGGGTGGACCGCGTCCGATTCCTGTTATTAGCTGTCCGCCGTAGGAAGGCTGCGTTCCGTTTAAAGTAGCTCCAGTCTGCCGTAACTCGAACTCAAACCCCGCTTTGTTCTGTAATTAAAGGCATAGCCGTTCATGACACACACGCACACACACACATAAAACACTTTGCCTCACAATGAGAATGCAACTTTACTAAAACCGTTAAAGTATCTGAGATAGGATAGAAAAATGAAGCAACCAGAGATTTAATGATGAAGACTCTGGGTTCTGTAGTTCACATTTTACAGTCCTGAATGACTCACTGCACATCCATATAATTTATTGAAGAGGAGTTTAGAATGCACTTTACATTTAGACTGTTGCTGTTTAATTTTTTACATTGTTACTGTGTCATGAATAAGGTTCACCTGCTGGGGGTTTGATGGATCAGCTGGACAATACAGTCAAAGACAGACTTCATTCATCATACGCAAGAATCCTAGTTGGATTTTTGTTTTCACTCATATTTTAGAACCAAATATTGAAAACAACTGTGACAGACTGGATACCTGGTCAGGTTGTACATTACCTTTCACTCAAGCATCCTGGGACAGAGCCCTGCCCCACCATGAGCCTGGGTGGATACATGGTTATAATATAAAATGACTGATACTGAATTTTAATATTTCATGAATTATAATACAAATTCCTAGGCGTTTGTTCCAGCAAGAGTAATATTGATTACATATGTCTGAATTGCTAACCCTAACCCTAGCTCAACAGACCACAATGCCCTGGACTGTCAGTATTATTACACGCTGTGAACATAAGTAGCTTTGATCACAGTTTATGTTGTAAAAGGAATATTGAAAAAAAGATCAACATTGTGATATTATTTCTTCCAAACTGACCAGAAACATGCTTGTCAGACTCTCACAGCACAGGATCAGACTCACTGTGCATGACAGCTCAGGCCAATAATGTTTGTTAGATTGTCAGTTGTTTAGTGCTTCTGTACAGTTAGGGTCACCGTCTCTATTTCAGTATAATTAATATGCAGAAAACACTAAAAGTTGATTGTCTTCCAATATTCTAGCATAATTAAAAAACTTTGACTTTGTAAGTACATATTGTTACAGTCCTAATGCCAATATGATTCTTCATAACTCCTGCTTTGAAATACTGAGCTTTAAAATTGACCTGATGAAAGATAATTTACAGTGGCAGTCTGTCAGGATAATTCTGACTATAAGATCACTGTATTAATCTGAATCCTTCTGCAATGTGCTGTGAATGAATGCTGATGCAACTGACTGTGAGAAAGCTGTTAATAAAATGAATCTGTGACACATGCAACACATTCACACAGGAAGAGGACACAAAGGGAGGACACGCAGAGGCTGTGTTAAAGTCAGAAATCCAAATCTTTAGTCAAAAACAGGCAGCGGTTACAAGACAAGCAGTCCATTACACAGTCTACAGGGTCAAACATGCAGAGAATTCAAACAGCAGTAAAAAATAGCTGGACACTGAAAAACTTAAAGCAATGTGAGATCCAATAAAAGGAAGCAGCGCAGTATATTCACTGAATTATCATCAATTACAAAAGAGAAAAACGACAATTTCTAAGGATTATTTGCTTAATTGCAGTTAGACTGTGGCTGGTAAAGATGGAAACATACAGAATGTAAACTGTGTGAGTTTGGTGAACTTTGTTAGTAACAAATGAGGTAAAAAACAAAACAAAACAGACAAAACACAGAAAGAGGCTCTCAGTATTCATTAATAAGTAGAAAGCATCTAAACATTCTGGTCGTGGATTTTTACAGTCTTAGTTCCGCTCGCTGTCATCATTATAATCATCATGATCAATGGCGAGGTCCTGAGGTGGGCGGGGCTGTCTCTGGTGATGTCACCATGAAGGAACAGCATCTGGGACGTGTTGGTGAAACATCCCAGTACACTGGTGTAGTTTCCTCTCCAGCTGTTTGACATTTGACACTTCAACATTAAGGGGAAGAAGAAGAAACAGTGTTAGGTCAGGTGACCACATGGTTTCTAAAATAACTGACAGGAAGTAACCAGGCCGTTAGAAATGGATGGCATGTGTTTATAGTTACTGTAGTTAGATAGCTCTACTTACCAAAAGCAAAGCTGCTGAATGTTGCAGGACCATGCTCATGTGTGGTGGTTATTCAGTGCTGCTCCGGCAGGTTAGACAGTCCAAGACTGATATCCTGCCCATCTGAGAGTTTGAAAACACACATGCAAAGATTTATTTTGTGTTACAGTCAAAGTGGGATGTTCGATTTTGTCCTTTAAAAATGTTTGTGTATTTGAAAGCACTAACATTTAAGGATGACTCGGATCGTCTCTCTCTAAGAGTGTCTCCTTTAAAGGGGAGACAAGTGTATCCACTGATCCACGTCACTTTACCTGGATGATGACTCCTCTCTCCCTCACTCAGAAACACTCCTAATATAACCAAGCAAATAAATAATATTGAAGATTTACTTACATCATTACAAAAACATCAAAAACATCTCCCTTTGATTCCATTCCTCCATTCCTGCTGAACATCAGGCAACAAATATCCCAGTAAATCACAGTAAAATGTAAAGCACATATTTTCTTTGTCTAACCTCTGCAGAGTCTCTGTCAAGAAAAACATATCTGTAAGCATAAAACAAATACACATTTCATAACACGTCACTGGACAAACCTCGGTCAGTTGATTTCCTCTGTGCAGTGCAGACGAGCATCAGTCAGCAAGTCAAGGTGGTGAGATGGACTCGTGCCCTTGGTGACTCTGCTAGTTCTTCTGAGGAAACACCACCGTCTCTCCACACCGTCACCATCTGTGAGCACAAACTGCCGCTCTGCTCTGCCAGCATGTAGGAAATCACATATCACACACACAAGGGTGAAGAAACATTAGAGCTCAACTTTGGATACTTTAGATCTAAACAGAACAAACTAGCTCTTAGTTTCAGCAATCAGTGAACAGACAGACAATGATACCAAACTGATTCTGTATGAATACAATATGGTATTTTCAACACAGGTGTCAAATTAATGTATTAAAACTAATACAGATATATGTATATATATATATATATATATATTTTTTTTTTTATAAATTAGTTTGCTAAATTATAAGAATATTTTTTTATTTAACAATTGCAACTGAAAGAAATTAAATATTGAACAAAAATATATTGTCACATTCTTCATTCTCAAATACAAATTTCACAAAGTAAATTTTTGATTAAATGAAAAGATATGAATTACAAAAAATAATTGTATATTATTAAAATATTATGCAACCATGATCAAAGCCTGAATCTTCATTACAGTACTGTGGACTCAATGCTTGCCTAATAGTGATAAACTTCAGGGGAGATCATGATGACAGAAAACTGTAAACAACACTCTGAAGTCTGAAGCTGCTTTTCTTGTTTCTGTGACCTCAGCACGCTGACAGACCTGAAGTTGCTACAGATTTTAAAAAGTGATAATTACAGGGAAGAAACTTCTCTTTTTCATCCGTTTAATCAAACATTTGATGCCTCAACTGTCTCAGTCCTATAGCATTCTGCAACTACAACTAACCTGAGGAGGCTTGGATTTGGCTGCAGGTGCCCCTGTACATCCTTCTCAGCAGCACACATGTGGGTACCATTTAATCACACTTCTTCCTGAGCTTTGCTTCATCACAAGACTAAAGGTGGCGTTCCGTGTCACAGTCTTATCATCATCCAATTGGAGAAGAAACATTTACAGGCCTCCTGGTTTTGTTTTCTGATGCTGCAAAAAGACTGAGGACAACAAAGCCCAGAGAACACGAGATACACAACATCCAACATTCAGACTCAACAGCCTCCATAAATGAAGAGCACCACGTTGGTTCAGTTATAGTAGATATGAGCATACTTCACATTACTGTGTATGAATAATAATCAAGAAACAAACTTTGAAGATGCAGAGCATGATGTCCCATCATCAGACTGCAAACAGACATCCACCAGGCTTCTTTGTTGGCAGAGGTGATGATTCTCCCATCAGGGATCAGTAGAGTGTATTAACCTGTGATATAAGCAGCAGTCAGTGAAATATTACTGTTTCAGATAAGAAATCTAGCACATAAAGCCAGGGTGGGAGGGATCTCTGCAAACTGACTCACCTCTGCAAGTGTGAGGCTCAACAAAAATCTGACTCTCCAGTCACAGACAAACAAAAAACTCCAGCTGGGAGATAGAAAACGCTGCCTGGGTCTTGCTGGATGTTGCTGGTCAGAGTCCACACATTAGCAGAGAGCTTCTTGGTCCCACTGACCCATGTGGACAGTGACTGTGGAGAACTGTTCTGGAAAACAGAAAAGAGAATTAAAATAACAAAAAGCCAAACAGGATTTCCACAAAGACTCTCTTAGAATCAGCAATCAGAAAATCATTAGTTTATATTACAATTAAATATGACCAGGCCCCCTTAATGTAAGCAGTTAAGATCTGATTGGATTTACATCCTTCAGACAGCACATTCGTCCAGTCTGTCAGGTAAACATAGAATTAATCTCAGGTAACGTGACTCACAGTAGAGATTCAGTAAGAAAGATTGCCAGCTCTAATATTATTACCACACAATCCAAGGACACACCAACAGCTCAGATTTCTAGAAGTATTTAAACAAATGTCAGTCTATCCATTCATTTTCTTCTGAATATTCAATTCATGTTCACGACACCCGGAGTGGGAGGGTGGGGGCCCCCACCCTCCCACTCCGGGTGTCGTGGAATTTTGTAAATAAAGTCTGCAACACAGAAAGAGCTGTGATCAAGCTATTTATTACTGCGTTACATAGGGCTGGGCTATATCATACCGTTCACGGTAATACCGGTGTAATTTTGGGCAACGATAGGAAAATGAAATATCGCGATAGAATATGAGTAAAACGCGCATGCGCAGTGCCTTTGTTTACATAAGCACATGGCGGCGACGCAGAATGAGAAGAGCGAAAGTGGATCGTTGAATGAAACGGATGAACCAGAATTGGTTTGTAAAAATGCTGCAACTTCAGTGGTGTGGAACTGGTTTGGCTTTCGTCCGTCAGATACACAACAAAGCACTATTTTTGGTAGAGCATGCTAGCGGGCCGTCGTTATTACCGTGTTGTTTGGATAATACGGCACACTTAAAATCAATCCTTTGATTTTTCTGAAAATTGACAGTGCCTCTTATAATCCCGTGTGCCTTATGTATGAATTCTGGTTGTGTTTACTGACCTCGAAACGATTTTATCTGGTACACAGCGCTGGAAAATCTGTCAAATGTTTCAGTACGACTTTGCTAAGCTACGAAGCCGCACCACTTGATGGAGCATTATGGCTATCGCGGAGTGATACGTACTGTGCTTCAACATAATACTCCCATATTGTGTGTGTATAACCTCTTTTTAAGTTTTGTGGATATTACACATGGTTATGCTGAGGATATGTCAGCCAATTTTCACTGGAAATGCCTTTTGGTTAAACTGTCAGCAAGGAATTTGCATTTGCACTGTTAATTTTTATATAACTTTAATGCACATAAAAAACAGCTGCTTGTATAAGTGAAAATACATTGATGGGGTTTTTTGCACTAATAAAGTTGTGGAGTTGTAAAGTATTTTGTCTAGTGTCAATTATATCGTCAGTTATATCGCTATTGCAAATTTTCAAATGTATATCATGATAAATATTTTTGGTCATATCGCCCTGCTCTAGCGTTACATGTGTTTCTGTGCTCACGGTCCACCTCTCAGGAACCTGCAGTTCATTTTTAGTCTACTTTAAACAGGCCAGGGATTCATCTGGTACATCACTTCACTGCAGTCTTACGTATTTTCCCCACACCTGAATTAAAAAATACTAATATATACAAATAACAGCTTCAGCTGATGCAGCCTGACTCAATCTGATTCCAGATGTTCAGCACACACAGAGACACAGAGGGACTGTTTAAAGTTTAGTGTTAACCTGAGTCACTGATCATTTACAGTATTACAGAGTCTGGCAGTCTTTGCATGATGCACACATCACTGTAAGTTTCTAGCTGACTCTCAGGTGTGACAGGTGTGCCAGCAGGAAAGAGTAATAAGAACCTGCATCCTGAGGTTTGTCATGCAGGATTAAAGGAGCCAGGCTTTGTTCACACAGCTAGGATTGTATTTTACACTGACCCTGGGTCAGTATAAGTATCATACAGTTTAAACGAAGCACTGAAACTTGCACATATTTATAACAGATGCACTGAAGCTAATCGTGATATTTACTGTCAATCTGTGGCTGCGATTAATTACTTTACTGGAAACTTTATTAACTAGTAACTTCATCAGTCATGACAGAAGCTAATATTTCTGTCCTAACATCATTTAAACAGTAACAGCTTTACTACAATATAAGCTAACGTTTACACCGTAACTTTAAGCTAGCACCATAAAGACGGTAAAACACGTAATAATCTACAAAATTTAATTTTGTCATTCTATAAATGCTGTCCGTTTAAATGGTCTTACCTGTACACACTGCTGTAGCCACTGGATTCCAGCCAGAGTGGATTCTGGAGTCTTCTTATAGTATTCAATAAGAGGACCCAGCACGTCAATTCTCGACGCGCAGGTGAAACAGATGGAGCCTGACCATGCGTCACACGTTTGACGTGTGTTGGGCTGAAGCGGCATCTATTAACCAAATCGCAAAATAAAAAAAAAAAATGAAAATAAACCAACAAACACGAAAACTTTATACATTTAGACATTATAATACAAACTTATAATTTGCACCGATGTTTTTTCGACATTCTACATGCAAAAAGTGGGCGCGAGAGCCCTCGGTGCGCCTGCTTGATGGTGAAGTCAAAGTAAACTTTATTGTCATCTCTGCTACATACAGTCCAGTATCCACAGTATTTCTGAGTTCGCGCCATTACCCCGATTCATAGCGGAAGCCGGTTTTTTACTTCCGCTTGCGCTGTTGTAGACAGTTGCGGGGTTACACCTTCACTGTTGATAAAGATTTCTCTCACTGCAGTTTCTTTTACCTGGAGTAAATGGCAACACATCGAAGGTGGATACACAGTAGAGATGTTTTAAAAAGCAGCGAGGACAGTTCACTTGCAGTGCCTCACCCGTCACTTCTCACGGAGTGGGTAGATGACATGAAACTATGGCCCAATGTTAGCTACATCGACATTATTAATTACCTTGTATTTTCCGAAGGCGTTGATGGCGAGGAATTACGTAATTACAAGAGCACCGAGGCGTATAATTACCTGCACAGCAACAAAATTGATAAAGTACTGCTCAACAAACAAGGCGACTTTATTTTTCTTAAAGCAGCTGTAGAGCCGAGCCAGAGCATTAATCAAGCGAAACACTTAGCATGGGCAATGCTAAGAGAAAGTGGAGTAGTGGAGACAGTCGGCTGTTCCTGTATCGCCGGATTAGGGAGATCATGTAGTCATGCGGCTGCTATTCTGTGGAAGGTATATCACTTATCTGGATATCACAATGTTTAAATCACTGAAACAGAAACTGGTCAAAGGCTGTGATTAAGGAGTCACGCTACTGCCATCTAGCCAAGTATTACGTGGAGCACTGTTTACATGTGAAAGCCACTCGCTAACTTTGTGTGGGCTGTATGCTGTACAATCACATGAAGATAAAATATATATATAAAAAAAAAAAATAAAAGACTGCACATTAAGGGCAAATTTACAAGACAAGAAAAACTATAGTTATAAGAAGTGACACAGGGTAGTATAATACATGTTTGTTTATATATATGTATATTTGTACACACACACTACTTTGAAAAAAATTAGACTGTGGATGTATATTGTGGCGAGCTCAGGAAACGGAGGAGACGGAGGTTTCTTCGGGAGCACCCGTTTATTTAGCTCTTGGGGAGCAACACTGGCGCGAGCCCACTGCTCAGCGCGGCAACCACATAGAACAACACCACACAGGGCGCCCTCTGACCCCGGAAGGCCACCTCGTCGCAGCGAGAGGGCGTCACCTGTCACCATGGCAACATGACAACAAAACATAACTGTAAAACAGAACATAAATGACAATAACAAATCCGAACAGCCCTGGGCCGCTACATAGCCCCCACCTAAGGGGTCAGTCGTCCCCGACAACCCCATTACCCCACACAAAGTCCTGCAACTGTCCATGTGTCTTCCTTCTGCGCGCAGGCCGATCTCGACCAGCAGGGGAAGAGTCACTTGGATGAGAACCTGGGGTGCCACCAGCATCCCCTGCCCCGGCGGCTGCTGGAGCGGGCGGCCAGTACGGTGAGAGCCTGTCCTGGTGCAACACCGCCACGCGTCCTGGACCTGGCATGCGGATCCGGTACACCACTTCTGTTAGCCGCCCCACGACCTCCGCCGGCCCTTGCCAGTGACCGCACAGCCTGGGGGACACCCCTCTCTTGCGAACCGGGCAGTACACCCAAACCTTGTCGCCAGGCACGAAAGCTCCCCCTCGGCACCTGGTGTCGCAGGCTCTTTTCTGTCGTACTCCGGCACTGACCTGGGCCTGGCGCTGCTCCCTCAGCCTCCTGTAGCCGTCTCTGGCCACCAACACGCGCCGGTTCTCTGCCTCGGGGACGGGGAAAGGCTCTAGGACGTCTCCTCCCACTCTCTCCATCGGGGCCCCCACCCGATGCTGCTGTAGGGGGACAGTGAAGCATTGAGCGGAGCCCTTCCGTGCCGTACAGGTGTCACAGCAGTGCACATGAAGTTCCACATCCCGTCGACAACCAGGCCAGTAGAACCGTCCCCTGAGACGGCGGAGAGTTTTAGCATTTCCGTAGTGGCTGGCCCCCACCGAGCCGTGGACGAGCTCGAGCACCTGCGACCGCAGCGTCCGAGGCACCAACAGCTGCAAGAGATCTCTGCCCTGCCCGGTGGCCCGCCATCTCCGGTACAGGAGGCCGTCGTGGGTCTCCAGGGTGTTGTACTGGGAGTAGTAGGCCTTCACTTCGGGCCCCTGTCCTGACACCCCTGTCCAGCCTGGGCGTCGTGCTGCCTCCAGCCAGGCCCCCACCTGAACCAACGTCGCATCAGCCTCCTGCTCCTGCTTCAGCTGCTGCATGGTCAACGAGAGCCACCCCCTTCCGCCGGCTGTGGCCCGAGCAGTAGCCACGCCCCGTGCCTCCTGGGCCCGCTCTCCCTGCCATTTCGAGAGGGGCAGCTGGCGTGGGCGCAGACAGATGGGTTGAGCAGAGCCGGTGTCGGTGGTGTGCTGAACCAGCCGAGTCTGCCTGCAGTCTCCGGTTCCCTGCTTTTGACCGCACTGGAGGGCCAGAGTCTCTGTACCAACAGTGATAGCCAGCTTCGCGGTGTCAACACAGGCCCCCCAGCGGGTCAGCAGATCAAGGCCGATGATGCACTGTTCTTGGATGTCAGCAAGCCAGAAGTCGTGCACCAGCTCCAGATCCTTCACTCGGATCCGCAACGGTTTCTTCCCCCGCATGTCAGTTCTCTCCCCCGTCACTGTCATCAGCTGGGTGTCGGTGGGTGACCAACCCATCACAAGCGGCCCGGATGTTCCAGGAAACACACCAGGCCGTATTAGGGAAATGGTGGACCCCGTGTCCACCAGGGCTTGGCAGGGCTGGTCCTCAACACAGCAGCTTAGGTAGAGTCCCTTGAGGTGCCCGACTAGGCCCGCCACCGTGCATCGTTCTTGGAGGGGGGCAGGAAGCTGGAGCGGTGGTCCCTTCGTTGTACCGCTCTCTCTCTCATCCCCCTGAGGCCATATAGTTCTGGCCTTTGGGGCGGGCGCCAGGCAGTCGCGCGCCACGTGGCCAGGCTCATCGCACCGGAAGCAGCGGTCGGTCGGTTGACGGGGACGCCTCCAGGGCACCGAGGGCTGCAGCTGGCATACCTCCGGGACCTCTCCCTCCCTGTCGTAGTCTGCGACTCTGATTTGAGGGTAGTTTGGGGGGCGCACATGCTGGTTAGGTGGCGAGGTGAGCACCAGCTCGGCCCTCTCAGCCTCAAGGAGCGCCTCACGGAGAGTTTGAGGCATGGCTAGGCGGACGTGTTGGCGTAGTCGCTCTGGGAAAAGTCCTCGCAGGAAAGCATGGAGGCTAAGCTCCTCACGGGCTGCTGCTGGGAACTCTGGGTAGCCACGACGAGCATACAGCAACACATCCGCTGCAAAAGTGCCCAGGCTCTCCCCCGGCCTACGGCTCCGGTTGGTCAGCTGCTCCCTGCTCTGCTCAGTGGAGTGCCGCTGCCCGAATCGCCTCTCGAGTGCTATGGTGAGGGCCTGGAGCTCATGCTGCTCTGACGCGGCTAGGTCATGGAGTACCTGCAGTGCATCTCCTTCCAATGCTAGCGCTAGCTGTGTAGCAGCCTCTTCGTCGCTCCAGCTATTATGTCTCGCGGCTAGCCGTACTTGTGAGAGGTAGGGCTCTAGCGGGGTTAGCCCGTTATATTTCGGTACCTTAGCTGGCGTTGCAGGCATCACTGCTCGCTGTCGGGGGCCCGGTGTGTCGGCCGACGGAGGCAGCCCATGAAGCATTGCCCTAGCGTCGGTCGCGGCGGGCCGCCGCCACAGTGCGCTCGCGCCATCGGGACCCGTCGGGGCACTTACATGGCCGCTAGCTTCCTCTCTCTTCAACCGCCGGCTTCCCAAGCAGCGAATACTCTCCTCGACGGCTTGCTCCAGCCTCTGAGTGTCTCTCTCCATTCTGGCGAGGGTGAGCTATCCCACTTCTGACACCAATGTGGCGAGCTCAGGAAACGGAGGAGACGGAGGTTTCTTCGGGAGCACCCGTTTATTTAGCTCTTGGGGAGCAACACTGGCGCGAGCCCACTGCTCAGCGCGGCAACCACATAGAACAACACCACACAGGGCGCCCTCTGACCCCGGAAGGCCACCTCGTCGCAGCGAGAGGGCGTCACCTGTCACCATGGCAACATGACAACAAAACATAACTGTAAAACAGAACATAAATGACAATAACAAATCAAACAGCCCTGGGCCGCTACAATATTATATTATATTATTATATTATATTATATTTCTGCATCAAAAAGTAACTGACTATTAATATGAAATAGATAATATGGGTGACTTTGCCAGTGTTTATATCTGTTTTGGATATGATTCAGGTGTATTGACCCAGGGTCATATCTATAACATGCAGGACACCAACCGTGTACTGCTTTTGTTAGTGTAAATTTCCTCATTATGTTAAATCTTGAGTATTGACAGTGAGAAAAAACTATTGTTTGTTACAGGTGCAGAATGCTGTGATCAGTGGAAAGACAGGGCTTGCGTGTACAGACGAGCAGCGCAGGTGGAATGCAGGGACAGCAAAGAACCT
>CAKLIZ010003578.1:0-16112 GCA_922035795.1 Oreochromis mossambicus
GTTTAGATGTAAATTAGTAGATAATGAGTCATATAGAATTCATTCAGGTTATTGAGGGAGTGTTGAAAGATGATGTTGTGATTTGTTGCTATAGAAATAAAACTGAATTGAATCCAAAAAAAAATGAAGATTTTCAAACTTATTCAACACAATTTCAGTTTAGAATTTATCTGATTGAAAATACAACTTTGCGAGTTAAACTCTCTGACTTGATCCTTTCCTTTTTTTAGAATAGCCACAGTATCCAGAGTTGTTGCAGTGAGGATGTAACACTGTTAACAAGATACCATGTTGGCACATGAAGAAGATAACAGTGGAGGAATTATATCATTAAACTTAGTTACAACAGGTTCAAAAATACATCTACTGTGATTAAATGTATTGCCCGCTGTTGTGTAAGTTATTATTTTACATTTAAATGTTATTTGGAAATGAAAAGAGAAAAAAAGGGTTTTCAGGAAGTTAAAAACACATGTTACACTTCTTTGTCTCTGTGAGATCTGATCACACCGACATGTTACATCCACACAGACTCCACCCAGCCTCGTGTCTCCATCACAAACACGGAAAAACTGAATCAATATGAAAATAATTCTTCAGGAAATATTGTTAAAATGTAAAGCAGACTGATGCTTTTCCTCTCTGTCCCACAGAGTGAATCTTACCTGTAGAGACAAACACGAAGAGGCTGAAAAACAGCAAAGTCGAGCAGAGCGATGCAGTCACAGCAGACATTTCCGTCTTCTTCAACTCCGACGCTTTGATTGTTCTAAATGTCTCAGGATGGTAGTGATGTGACGTTCTGTATCGAGGCTTCAAAGCTTGTGTAGCTTGAGGGGGCGTTTCCGCGATGAGCGTATCGAGGCTTGCTTCATTTATGAGAGGATCTGAAAATGATGACGTCCGAAGCCTCGCTGCCCGGCTGTACCACGCGACTGGTTCATGAAGCGGTTCGAACTTTGCCGTGAGCTATGACAGCGATATAAACCCCTCAGACTTCATTCAAAATGTGGGTGTTTGATGGAGAGCTGCGGTTAGTGAGTTTGGAGACAGTTTGGAGATTTATGAGAGTGAGGAGAGAAAGTCAGGAGAGAATGGAGCCAGCTAAGAAGAGGAGGATGTCCTCCCCTGTGTGGGAACATTTTGATCTTATTCCTCCGAACAAGGTATGTACATTTCTACAGAAGATGTATTTTCATAATACTTATGGTGCAATACAATTTATGTCAAGCGGCTTTACTTTTGTACAAGGTGAAGTGTTTGCTATGTGCCAGGGAGCTGGGATATAACAACAACACCTCATCCATGCTCAGGCACTACAGAGCTTTGCATGAGAATAAGGGGAACACCGATTGTGGAGCAAGACCAGGTGAGCCATCAAATGCCATGATAATATAGCATGCAGTAATGTTACTAAATGATAGAACAATATTATACAACTGTAATAAGTTAAGTGTGTGATATTTATATTTGTACTTTGTTTTTATTGTCTTTCCTCAGGAGAACAATCTCAAATAGATGAAGACCTGGTTAGCATGGTGATTGAGGACTCCCAGCCATGTGAATGTGAACAGGCAGACAGTGTGTAGCTGTCCATACCTCAACGTTACAAAAGCACAACCACTGTCCATACCCCAACCACACCTCACCTCACAGTAAATGATCATTTCCATTTCAAGCATTTCCAAATAATCATGTTCCATACTGCCAGTATAAATATACACAACATAATCCCATCACTACAATATACATGTTTTACAGACTCCTTTCGTTGTTGACATTTACAGGCTGTGTGCAAAATGCCACACTCTTCAAATTCACGCCAACTAATATTTTTACATCCAGTAGATGTCCTACTAGAGCAAATGAAGCTTCAAGAAGCTTTGCGCTGGGGTGAACCAATTGGATGAAAAGCTTCAGTGCTTCATGAAGGTTCATCTGCCCATCACTACAGGATGGTTTTATTGAATAAATTTTATTGAAATAACTGAACCTGAGTTTAAATCCTGACTACATGAGATTAAATTTAAGGTTTAAATGATCCTGAAAGTCTCTGACTGTGAGAACAGATCTGACTTTTTAGACACTCATTCAAACTCAATACGTTCAATTCATCGTCTCTGAAGGAAGTCACGTTAGAGTCACGTGTGTTTACGCTGCTGTAGGGTGACCATAAATAAGTGCGTCATAACTAAAGCAGTGAAATCTAAAGCAGGTCTGAGTGTTTAACAGGTTCAGTTCTTGAATGATCTCCACAGAACAACACAAACATCTCATCATCAACCATCAGCTACATACTAAAGACCATCATCAGCCAAAGGACTTCAACATGACGTCACTGTATAAAATGTATATTGTACTATGGAGGAGGCAGCATTTAGCTGTAGCCTCCATCAAACCACAGAGAACTTTGTCCACCTTTAACTGTCTTTAAGTTGTGTTGGAGCCACAGAGAGCAAATCTTTGTTCTTTATGGAGAACCAGTGAGGCTGTTTGGACTTTCCTATGAAACATCAGTGCAGGAGTCTCTCAGTACATCTGTTTACAGTGAGGATGAAGAAGCAGCACAAACACAGAAAATATACATGACTGTAATCAGAGTATGGGAGAGTAACTGAGTACACTTCCTGTTTGTGATTGAGGTAATTTTCTTCTTTATATTGTGTCAGATAAAGTCTGACAGCTTTTGGTTCTTCAGCTGATGAAACACATCGAATTCATTTAATTCGATGTGTTTTCACAGATGAAATCGGCCAACAGTGAATCAAATGTTTTACACTAATGTGATATGACGTTCATCTAACCAGCTGAACCAGTTAGTGGTTACAGTAACGGGTTAATCCACTAATGCTCACAGGCTTCAGTCAGCCTGTCAAATTACCTATAAAACTGAATGACGTCTTTTAAACACTTACTGTTTTTCTGAAGGATCTCTGAAACACTCAAACACTCTTCTGATCATCAGAGTGGAAAAAATAAAATTATCTACTGACAGATGAAAACCTGTGAGGTCAGTGTGTCCCATCGGTTTTTCAGCAGGTGAAATACAAGAAACTGAAGTTTTGTTACAAAGAAGTAAAAAGTTACTTAGGTGTAAATATTTGAGAAATAAAAAAATCAAAAATCGATTTCCGCCAGGGGCATCTGTATCCAGTAAGGGTCCTAAGGCTAGACCCCCTATGCTAAGCGAGCCTACCGCAGATATGAGCGAGACAGATAAATATGAAGGCATGGCGGCTCGGACGTCACTCGGACCAACAAGGTCCACGTCAGGTGTTAAGGAACCAGCGCACCCTGACGAGAAGTGGGCTACTGGAACAAGAAGGCATCGGTGGGCAAGAGACAAAAACAGGGCGTTGTTGGAATGCTACTACCAAGTAACCCTGGCGGAAGGGATTACATGAATAGGATGAGGGACGTATGGATTCATTGATACCCAACATCCACATTGATGGCGAAGCAACTAGTAGCTCAGTGTTCCAACATTTGAAAGAAGGGACTGCTCTCACGGCTAGAGATTGACGAGGTACAACATAAATGATACAGCAAGGGGAGCCAGGACGCCAGGTCAGGGGGGAGATATCATCACCCCCACCCGAGATTGGGTACCAAGCCCCAAGTGCGATAGGAGAAGGATCGTTGAGTGCGAGAGGAACTGACCTGAAAGATAGGATCATGGCCAAGCTTGAAACCTGGACCCCCCGTAGCCGGTTACCAAGATTATGTGAAGTACTCTCAGAAAGTCTGCTAGATGATGTTAATGCAGCACTACGGACGATACCTACAGCCATGATTACCGAGACTAACAAGCTGATCTACAATATGGCAGCAGTGATCAGTGAGATGCTTGGCTACAAGTTGAATAGCTACAAGGGGCAGTAACCTCCATGGAGAAGGAGGCTAGAGGCTAAAATCAAGGTAGCACGGAGGGAGGTTAGCCAACTAATGGAATTGCAGAAAGGTGCGACAAAGAAGGTGCATAAACAATACAGCAAGCTGTCCATACCTGAGGCCTTGGAAACTGCCAAGTAAAGACTCACAGCCTTGGCCAGCCACTTGAGGAGGTACACCAGAGAGATAGAAGGCAGGAGAATAAACCAGCTGTTCTCCACAGAACCAGCAAAGGTGTACTCTCTGGCAAGGGAACAATAAGAGAACAGCACCACCAAGGCTGGAGATGGAGCAATACTTGAGGAGCATATGGGAGAAGGACGCAACCCATAATGGCAATGCTCAGTGGTTAGTGGATCTCAGGGCAGACCATAGCAACCTCCCTGAACAGGGTCCGGTAACCATCACAGTGGCAGATATCCAAGAAAGGGTCTCTGGCATGAAGAGTTGGACAGCACCAGGCCCCGACATGGTTCACGCCTACTGGCTGAAGAAGCTGACTGCACTCCACGAGCATCTGGCAGCACAAATGAACCAGCTGCTAGTTAACGAGAGACACCCAGAATGGCTAACCGAAGGTCGGACGGTCCTGATCCCCAAGGACCCCAAGAAGGGACCGGTCCCATCCAACTACCGACCAATAACCTGCCTCAGTACTACATGGAAGCTCCTGTCAGGCATCATATCGGCTAAGATGAACAGGCACATGGGTCTATACATGAGCGGGGCACAGAAAGGCATTGGCAAGAATACCAGAGGCACAAAATACCACCTACTGGTAGACAGAACAGTCAGCCAAGACTGCAAGACCAGACTGACCAACCTGTGCACTGCCTGGATTGATTACAAGAAGGCCTATGACTCAATGCCCCACTGCTGGATACTGGAATGCCTAGAATTGTACAAGATCAACAGGACCCTAAGAGCCTTCATCAGGAACTCAATGGGGATGTGGCGTACAACACTAGAGGCCAACTTCACGCCCACAGCACAAGTCACCATCAAGTGCGGGATCTACCAAGGAGATGCTCTGTCCCCACTACTGTTCTGCATAGGCCTGAACCCCCTCAGTGAGATCATTAAAATTACTGGCTATGGATACCGACTACGAAACGGAGCAGTTGTCAGCCACCTCCTGTACATGGATGACATCAAGCTGTATGCCAAGAGTGAACGAGACATCGATTCACTGATACACACCACCAGGATATACAGCAATGACATCGGGATGTCATTCGGGCTGGAGAAGTGTAGTCGGATGATAACAAAGAGAGGGAAGGTAGTCAGAACTGAGGGGATTGAACTACCACAGGGCAACATTGCAGACATAGAGGACAGTTACAAGTACTTGGGGATCCCGCAGGCAAATGGGAACCATGAAGAGGCCGCTAGGAAAGCTGCAACCACCAAGTACCTGCAGAGGGTCAGGCAAGTCCTGAGGAGTCAGCTGAACGGTAAGAACAAGAGCTGGTATAATAAGTTGGCCAAAGGAGGCGATAGAAGTCACTGACATAAAGACAAGAAAGCTCCTGAAATACAGACAATTTATCTCTTTACTCTTAAAGTTAACAAATATGTTTTTATATTTATCAATAAAAAATAAACATTTAGTCTGATTTGATGTTACAATTTAAAAAGTGTTTGTGTTTTTATCTGAAGAATTTGTAAATATCTGGTTTCCACTGTATATTTGATGATTGTCAGCACAAAGAGGGAGAGAGAGGAGAATGAGGACAGAACAGAGATGGAACAAAAGCAGGTGAGACACACATGTTAGGGAAATGGTTGTTTACTAAAAGTATCACCGTATCATAGGTACTCATGTATCTCGTACCTATTGTTTCTTTTTAGGTTTGTTATTTATAATTTATGGCTATAGTGAATAGCCGGCCATTAACAGTAGAGATCCTAAATGATCCAAATTTAGAGCATCCTACACCAAATCATATTCTCATGATGACGTCCAGTCTTATTCTACCTCCTCCTGGTGAATTTGTGAGCATGAACCTGTACTTAAGAAGGAGAAGGCGCCAAGTTCAATTTTTAGCAACTGAATTCTGGACAAGGTGGAAGAAAGGAATACCTTCTCAATCTTCAACAGAGACAAATTTGGCAAAAAGATAAAAGGAGTGCAAAGGTAAATGACATTATTCTTCAAGAGAACAATTCTCCAAGGAACAAGTAGAAACTAGCAAGAGTAACAGAGGTATATCCAAGCACAAATGGAAGACTCTTGTTAAATCCCACTCATGCTGAATTTCTGACCATTACTGCCCACTCTCACTGTCCATCTCTGTCACTCCTGTCTGTTCCCCAAACCTACCTCCACCCTCAGACTCATTGATATCCATGGTTTTATTGTGATGTCAGAACTACTGCCACCACCATGCTTCACTGTGGGGATGCTGGTCTCAAACAAAGAGCAAGTGGGACACGCCCATGTCTTTGAGTTTAACTCAACCAAAAGGACAGATAGTTGCTTTGCTATCAGCATTTATTTAGCGCTGTCAGAAGGGCGTAGAGTAGGACAGCCACATGTGAGCAAACCTCTCCTAACCCTCCTGTATTTGGCATGATGCCATCTCAGATTTATTGAAGCCGGTGTTATTAATGATTCTTATTGCTCTTTGTTGGAATATATATATTGGTTGGAAATGCTCTTCATTAAGGACGACACCTGTCACTGGTTTAATATCATGCAGTTCCTCACTGTGACAACCTGAGTGCAGTAGGCTGTCATCAGTCAGTATCTCTCTGCTGACAGTGTCAGTGTTTCTATCAGTTTAATAATATCAATGTTCACATGTAGAGCGTCATTATCACACTGATGAACATTAGTGCTGAAATGCTGCAGTGAATGTGTCCTAATGTCATTATTATTGTATGTGGAGAGTTGTAGTTACTGACAGTGACTACTGGAGGAAATAGAAATCGCTCCACAGAAACAGTCTGATGAGTCAGTCATAGCCCCAAGCACCAGGTATAACATTTGCTAAACATCCACCTTTGTTGTAGTGTTCATGTCGCACACAATGAACTAATCCGAGTAGGGAAAAGAGTTATTAGTGACTGATGACATCCCAAAATCTCTGTTCTAAAATAAAGGGTGTCCCAGTTTGAATACAAATACAAAACAAAACATTGTAACACACATATGACACACAATAATACTTCAATAATTTCCATGGTCCAATAATTTTATCAGCTGCCTTCTCTAAAGCAAGCCTTTATCTTCACCTTCAGCACCATCAGCATCCAGACTCTGTGGGAGTCTAATCATCAAATAGCTTCCCGAATTTGTGTATCCCACCAAATCAGGTTTAGTTTTTCCACACCATCTCTCCTTATTGAATTATTTCACAGATTGTTTCAATAAGTATATAAAAATATTCATGAGGGGAAACATTAAGATGATCATTACATTTGAATGAAAAACACACATTTACTGACAAAAAAGCAAGTTCTACATCACTGATATGCAGTTATTAACAAAGACTACCAAAGAAAAGCCCAAAGCCTTAAACTGAAAAGAAGGTATCTGCTTAATACCTGAAGCATTAAATGAAATTATTAACACCAAGTATTACAGACACAAATCAAGGCTGTGACATGTCACTGAGGATATCAACATATTTGAAAATGCTTCAAAAATCGGGCTTGTGAATGATTCCAACAGTTTCATGCGTCTGTTAAACTTAGCTGAAAAACAAAACATTGAACAGGTTTGACAGAAATACAATAATAGAAGCTACAGTAGTTAAAGACAAGCATTTTAGCAATGTGGTGGTGGATTATATAGGGGCCAGAAGCCACAGAAAAGATGATCCCTGAACTTCCCAAACCGTAGAATGGATTTGGTCTCCATGGTATCAGCTCGTATCAGTTTGCGCTGCACAAGCTCCGCCCTCATAGAGGCAGACTTGTCTCAGTGTGTGGGCTTATGTTTCATTTGTCAAGCTTCAATAAACTGCTTCTGGAGGAGGAATAAGTGTGCTCCCTTAAAAGAGCACCACTTATGGTCCATTCATTGTTTTGACACAAACAGAGAAAATGAGCACCGTCACAGCAATTTTAATAGCTTGACTTAAAAAAAAAAACAGCATTAAAAACTGTTGAGCCAATCTATTTTCAGCTTATATGGCTAAAACATTTTCAAATGACGAGCTTCCAACAATGAGTGAAACAGTAAGAGCATGTGGAGAGTTTGGAAAAATCTCATTAAGAAAGATAAATCAAACATTTGGATTCATTTCAATGAGCTCAGACTTGTTGAAAATGCAGAGGAGCTGGTTGTGAACTGAGCTTCAGAGAAACACAACATACTGATATTCACTGTGAAACTTTGAGTGGAAAAAGACAGAAAAACAACATGTGGATCCTGAAAATAATGGGAGCTTCCATCTTTAAAGGACTGAAGAGGAAGAAGTTTACAAGGAATCATTTAGAACAGTTTAAAGCATCAACTGATTGAATCCATGAATCTGAAAACGTGTTTCTGAGTGAAAGAGACACATGTACAGACTGAACTATCTGTTCAACACTCAACTCAGCACAGGGACACTGAGGAACCAGGAGACAAGACACCAAACCCAGGATAAAGAGTTTCAGTAAATGTGGTGTTGAAGGTGTGGAGGTGGGTCAGAGTGTCAGAGGAGACTCTGTAGAAGGACAGAGTGCCAGCAGGACAGTCCACATACACTGCTACTCTGTTAGAGACAGAGGAGGAGATGCATGTTACTCTCTTATTGTGCCAGACAGATGGAGGACCATCACCAGAGCAGATCAGACTCCAGGACTGATCATTCCATCCAAACAAACAGTCACCACTGCCTCCTTTCCTTCTGATTCTTCCGTAACTCACTGATATAAAAACTCTTCCTTTCCACTCGACCTCCCAGTAACAGCGACCAGTCAGACCATTTCTACACAGCAGCTGTTTACAAACATCAAATCTGTCTGGATGATCAGGATATGACTGAACCTCCTTCACATGTGTCACCTTCCTGTTGTTGTCAGACAGTTGGAGCTTTGTGTGTACTGTGTTTCTATCGATTGTGAGTTGACAGCAATCTGATGGAGAGAACAAACACAATCCAGCTGCAGTTATTGATCCATCATCTGTTCATTGATTGACACTTTGATGATGACTCCTGACATCAGAGATGTGAATGAGTGATGTGACAGTTTGAAGATGGTTGAATGTGTGCTGCTTTGTTTTCATGAATCACATAAAAACACACTTACACTTCCTCAGACCTGGTCTCAACCATCGGACGCCAGCAGGCTCCACCCTGAAAGGAGGAGGAGGATCAGACCAGCACAGTCTCTTTCAGCATGAACACATGGACATTACAAGACTCTCATACACAGACTGTTAGAAACTGATAAAGGAGCAGTTCAACATTGTCACATTCAGTGTGATTACTGTACATGACCTCTGACTGAGTGCAGCCTTGTTTTCGTGTGTTTTAATGCCACCTGAAACCTGTTCATGTTCTGATTTAACAGCAGATTTCTCCACATGCACACAGAGAAATTTCTGCCTCTGTCACACAAACAGTGGACCATATATATATATATATATATATATTTTTTTAATTTCATGTTGAAACAATTAAGGGACCACTGTATTTCTACAGTGCTACAGATTATGTCCTTTACCCAGTTCCCTGTATTTGATGTTTGATTTAATGAATGTTGCACAACCTCCACCATTAGCTTCAAGCCTATCATATCTAACTGCAGTGTACCCATGGAAAACTAACCTCAGCTTAAGCCATGTTTCCTGTAAACAGATAACATGTGAAAACTGCCTCTGCCAGTTTCTTCTGCCCAGTCTTTGATGTTTTCTTCACTTTCTTAGTTAGGTGTTTAGACGCATTGTCCAGAAGAAACAAACACTTTCTGCACCCTGCTATTTCTCACATCTTGTTCCAGCAGGTCACAAGCGCCGGCTTCTTTCTTTGTCAGGACCTTCCAGAAACAGGCAAGAATACCGGTCCAGACCTATACAAGCTGTCGGTCAGCACCCCTACCACTGTTCCTTCACAAGTCCGAAGTTTGTAATCCTGTGCTTTGCTCCCACCCGTCTCTTGTTTGCAGGTAGCTCCCAGTGTATATACTGTCCTCTTTTCCTGTGTCTGCCCTGGATTTCTGTTTTATATACTTTGTGTTTCCTCATTTTAGAGTTTTGCATTTGGGCCAATAAACGCTCTTTTTGGTCACTTCCTTCCTGTCTCTGTATCTTCCACCTGGGTCATCTCTAAATGTATTTATTATTCTTTTTTTTCCTTAGTTCCATTATTTTATAGATTATATTGGCTTTTCAAAGCACATTGTGACTTTTGTCTATGAAAAGCAATAAAATACATAAATACATTTCTGCAGGGCTGAACTGTTAACTATACTGAGATATCTACAAATTTTTCCTGGAGAAGCTCTCCCTGTCCAGGTGGTCATACCACGGCGGGCCTCATTTGCCCACCCCGCAAAGACGACGGGGCCCTGTCTGGCAAGCACGGTTTGTCAAACTCTCACCCCGGTCTACATCTGCGTCCGGAAAGCCTCGCCCTGGTCGACAGGGCATGCATACATAATAAATAAAATAAAAGCATGTATGTGGAAATATGTGTATGTATGTATGTATGTATGTATGTATGTATGTATCCGCATGTCTGCAGGTGTATGTATAACTTGTAAATGTCTTTCTTGTGTAAATGTAAAATTGTCTGTTATTGTATAAATACTTACGCTATTGTATATTTCACACACAAGGAGAGATGATAAAATGCCTTTCACTGTTCTTGTAACAGTGACAATAAAGAGCTATTCATACTTGAGAGTGTCCAGTCTCCAGCGTGGATCGTTCAGTCCAGCTGACAGCAGCTTTATTCCTGAGTCTCCTGGATGATTGTAACTCAGGTCCAGCTCTCTCAGATATGAAGGGTTTGAGGTCAGAGCTGAGGCCAGAGAAGTACAGCCTTCCTCTGTGATCAGACAGCCTGACAGACTGCAAAAACACAAAACAACAATTCATCTGTGAACAATAATTGTCTGTTTGTCAGACACAATAACATCCATCTTCTTCCGCTTATCTGGGGGGCAGCAGCCTAAGCAGAGAAGCCCAGACCTCCCTCTCCCCAGCCACCTCCTCCAGCTTGTCCGGGGGAACACCAAGGCTTTCCCAGGCCAGCTGAGAGATATAATGTCTCCAGCGTGTCTTGGGTCTGCCCTGGGGCCTCCTTCCGGTGGGACATGCCCGGAACACCTCACCAAGGAGGGCGCCCAAGAGACATCCTTGTCAGATGCTCGAACCATCTCAACTGGCTCCTTTCGATGTGGAGGAGCAGCGGCTCTACTCTGAGCCCCTCCCATATGGCTGAACTTCTCAACATGTATCTAAGGGAGATGCCAGCCACCCTTCGGAGGAAGCCCATTTCTGCTGCTTGTATCCGCGATCTCGTCAGTCACTACCGACAGCTCACTGCAGCCGCACCACCAATCTGTCTGTCAATCTCCCGCTCCCTTCTCCCGTCACTCATGAACAAGATCCCAAGATACTTAAACTCCCTGACTCGGAGTGGGCACTCCACCCTTATCCGGCTGAGGACCATGGCCTCAGATTTGGAGGTGTTGATTCTCATTCCCACCGCTGGCGAACCGATCTCCCGTTACCAAGACTGGCATTTCCATCCATTCAATTTAATTTAACTTTATTTATACATGACAATTACCAACAGACAACAGCAGTCACCTAAAGTTGTTGTGAAAGTTACCTGGCAGAAAAGTCATGCGGAGCTAATGTTTAACATTGAAATCACTTTTACTGCAAATAAGCCTCATAAGAAGCTCATACTCCCCACAGATTTAGATACGGTGTCAACCATGCTCAGTGAGATGAGTGCTGAAAAATTAAGGCTGTCCCCATCTCAAATGACACAGTTTCAAGACACACATGTGATATTTCATTTGACATTGAAGAACAAGTCATTGACGCGCTGAAGGACAAACTTTTTGCCTTACAAGTAGACGAGGCTACAGACAGCAATAAAGACTGTCTGTTAATTGCTTATGTGCACTGTGTCATGTCAGAGTCTGTGTGAGGATTTGCTGTTTTGCAAGTATGTCTCAAGTAGAGCCAGAGCTGATGAGCTCTTCAAGCTACTTGACTGCGATCTTACAGAACATGACCCTAAATGGGAGAAATGTGTGAGAATTTGCATTGAGTGCACAAACTATGGCAGGGAAAAAGAAGGGGTTGCAGGCACTTCTCAAGAGTGTCTCACCAATGGATGCACTGCCTCATACACAGAGAAGCGCTCACATCGAAGCGACGTTGTGGCCTTGGTGAACTTCATTAAAACAAGACCCCTTAAAGCCTGACTGTTTACCGCACTTTGTGAAGAGATGTAGCTGTTTTGTTTCACAGTGAGGCAAGGTGGCTTTAGCAAGGTAAAATGCTGACACGAGTCTTTGAGCTCAGAGAAGAAATTCAGATGGTTTTATAGGAGAAAGGCATGCATGAAGTTGCAAGCAAGTATAATAATGAAGACTTCCTGATGAAGCTAGCCTATCGCATCGATTTATTTGAAAAGCTTAATGACTTAAATTTTCAGTTTCAAGGCAGCTGGAAACATCCAGGCAGACAAAATCAGTGCATTCACTTGAGAACTTGAGATGTACAGCAGGCGACTTGATGAAGCAAATGTTGATTCCTTTGAGAATCTGATCAACTTTGCCAAACCCAGTGAGTTGGGAGCTAGCAAAGTGATCCTGTATTTTAAAGAGCACATCTCTTCCCTGAGAGCATTTTTTCCGAAATTCTTCCCAGACAACAGTGCTCAGTATGCCTGGGGGAGAGATCCATTTAATGAATCTGTACCTGCTGATTTTACTTATGCTGAAGAAGGCCAGCTCATTGAGAACAACTTTGACTCCACACTTAGGCTGAGGTTTGCAGCACAAACACTAAGTGAATTCTGGCTTGGTGTGGAGAGGGAGTATCCACTCAGGACAGAGAGCTGTGGGCATTCAAATTCTGTTTGCTGAGTCCCATCTATGTGAGGTGGGTTTTTCTGATGTTGCTTCATTGAAAACCAAGTTGAACATTGAACATGACTTGAGAGTGGCAGTATCAAGCCTGCAGCCACGTTTTGAAAAGCTCTGCAGTCAAAAACAGGCTCACTGCAGCCTCTAAGAGTGAAAAGTATTAAGCTCTCACTAAATGTTTTTTTCCCCCATCTCTGTTCACAAGGTTCTGGATTTCTGTTCTTATAAGACTAAGACTAAACTTTATTTTTGCATTTCTGGCAAAGTTCACATCCTGTTTAACTTATTGCTTTTTTGAATATGTGGTGCAGACTAATGAAGCAGTCTAGTGACATAAGTCACAAATAGTTGTTTGAAAAGAAACAAAAAGTATAAAAGAGGTCACTTAACAACTTTGTTAAGGTTAGATATTTGTGATCATTTAAAATCCTGACCTGAGAGTTTCAAGTTTACAGTGTGGACTCTCAACTAAAGCAGACAGAAGCTTCACTCCTGAATCCTGCAGGTCGTTGTTACTCAGGTCCAGCTCTCTCAGACTAAAGGACTGCAAGGTGAGAACTGCGGACAGAGCTTCACAGCTTCTCTTTGAGAGGTTACAGTAGGTCAGTCTAAGGGAAACAAAAAACAAAAGTGAAAAACGTATCTGTGATCAGTTGAAATCGCCTTGATGGTTAAATAATCACCAGTGATGCATTATATCACCATTGGTCACTTTCCTAACACTGTTGTTAACCAAAAATAAATCTAGATTAACAACAGTGCTGTTATTTAAAGAGGACCCGTTAATTTTATTTATTTTTATTTTTTATTTTAGGTAGTTACACAATTTATTATCCTTCTGTTTACTCTCCTATAAAACACAATTTTCTTTTCTGATGGGTCACTTTCAGGATGCACAGCACTGAATAACATCATTTATGGTTCCTGATTAGAAATGGAAACTTCTCACATTCATCGATCTATGTTGGTGACTGAATCCAATCTGGGAAATGACAGTGGACAGCAGAAACCTTCACAGCAACGTAGATTACAGCAACAAATTCAGATCAATCAATTCCAAAACCAGCAGGTTAAAAACAGTTTACTCCCACTGACAGTGAAGAATACACCTCCTCCCCTCTCCCTATAGCTGTCTCCAGACTGGAAGTGATTCACAAGCTAAAAAAACCTTAATGATATCTGATGACTTCAATTAAATACAGACAAAATAACTTCTGGCGATGTTAAGCAGGTGTTAAACCTTAAGGTACGCTACTGAAGAGACAACCAATGAGAGCAAAGAATATCGTCAGTTGACATATGACCTGCTGGTAAATACATTAGCTGGTCACCTAGGCAACAGGAGCTTGGAATATCTGCATGTAACCAGATGGCAGCATCAAAGGAGATATTTCGGAGCTTTTATGGAGATGTCTATATGTTTGTGAGCCAGATTTTACATGTTTTAGTATAGATTTGATTTGGATGAGGAAAAAGGAAAAAGTTGCTATGAATGAATCCATAGATTTGATTCTGAGCTGATAATCAATCCACCATGTCCAGTAGTTGTCTTTGTTCTTACATGAATGGCAGATTATTAAAGCTGTCATATTACATATAAAAACAGTGAATTAAACAAACTGGCTCTGCTCTGAACTTTGATAACCACTTTATGAATGAGGACATAAAAGCGAGCGTCAAACGACTGATTGAGGTGCAGCTGGAGGGGAGAAGTCAAAACTAAGAGTTTGTTGAGGAAAACCCGCTAGCGAGCAGGTCAACTTCACAGAGTCTGTTAGCAAGTTTAACTTAACTCTTGTGGAACAAAAAGCCTGGACTTTGTCTCACCTGAGGTTTTACATAATCAGAGTTTGTAGCTAATACTGCTTTCTGGCCCTGAAAAGGGAAACCTAAAAGGAATGTATGTGTTTGAATTTGCCAGAAACTGAAGAGCATCTGTGATACGGTACTCTCCTGAGAACCGAGGAAACAACTATCTTTCAGTTCAATTTCTTTTGGTAATGTACTGCCTCTTTGGAGCTAAAAGAGGCCACTCAAACACATGCGATATCACTGGAAATGCCAGGATGTCCTCTCTTGAGTAAAACAGGAATCGATGGGATAGCTGAAATAAGAAAAAAGACATATACCAAAAACAATTGTCCATTAAAGAGGACATAAATGAGTAGGCTTGTTCTCAGGAGGATATACATTGACTGTATACGTGATGTACCCATAATTGAATTATATCTTCAGCTGAGATTTTATTGAGCTCAGAGGGAGATGAGTAACACTGACAGCCGTGGCTCAGAGGTTAAAACTTGGAGCTTTTCTGCCTGACGATGCACTGGGTTCTCCTCACTTAAAAATGTTAAATGCTGCCTGCTGTGCCAAGGACACACTCACAAAAAATATCATGTTTCATTTTCTAATAAATAAAAAACATTAAACGATTGTGTGGAAAGGTAATCCAGGTTAGGGTCACCTAGATAAACACTGAATTATGTAAATCTAAATTTTTGAGCACACGTTTACTTACAGAGCTTTGTTGGAGGCTTTGACCACTGGCAGCAGCCTCAGAAGAGCCTCCTCTGAAGCAGAGTATTTCTTCAGGTCAAACACATCCAGATCTTTTTCTGATGACAGTAAGATGAAGACCAGAGCTGACCACTGAGCAGGAGAAAATTCATCTGTGGGGAGACTTCTTAATCTCATGTACCACTGAATATCCTCCACTAGAGAACGATCATTCAGTTCATTCAGACAGTGGAACAGATTGATGCTCTCATCTGTAGACAGATTCTCACTGAGCTTCTCCTTGATGTACTGGACTGTTTCCTGGTTGGTCTGTGAGCTACTTCCTGTCTGTGTCAGCAGGCCTCGTAGGAGAGTCTTATTGGTCTGCAGTGAAAGACCCAGGAGGAAGCGGAGGAACAAGTCCAGGTGTCCATTTGGACTCTGTAAGGCCTTGTCCACAGCATTCTGGTAGAAGTGAATCTCTGCAGATTCTCTTGTTTCAGATTTCTGGGATGTTGTTTGCTGTTCTTCCAGCAGATCGAGTCCAGAGTTGATGAAGGTCAGATGGACATGAAGAGCAGCCAGAAACTCCTGAACACTCAGATGGATGAAGCAGTAGACCTTGTCCTGGTACAGTCCTCTCTCCTCTTTAAAGATCTGTGTGAACACTCCTGAGT
>CAKLIZ010003579.1:1535-16110 GCA_922035795.1 Oreochromis mossambicus
AAACAGGAACTCAATAGTGTGGAAGCCCTTTTAGGGCATCCACACAATAATAATAAAGTATAAAGAATAAAGAGAAACAGGAACTCAATAGTGTGGATGCCTAAAGCATCCACACAATAAAGAGAAACAGGAACTCAATAGTGTGGAAGCCCTTTTAGGGCATCCACACAACTAGAAAAATTTGCATTTCCTGCGAAAATGCTGTGTGGATGCCTTAACGCTGATGCTGTCTGCTAAAAAAAGCTGAAAAAGCTGAAAACTTGCAAAAAGTTGTATGGCGGTGAAGAAACAGGTGAAGAAGCAGAAATTTGTGCTGAAAAGTGGTGAAAAGCAAAAAATTCTACTGAAAAGGGGTACAGAAGCTGAAATCTGTGTTGAAAAGCGTTACAAAAGTTCAACTGTGAACTAAAAATATTTTTGCCACAAGCAGGATTTGAACCTGGGCCTCCTGCTCTGAGAATGCCTGCTCATTGCACTGAGCTAAAACACAGCTCAATCGGGCAAGGAAAACTAGTGACTCCACCTAAAAGGGGTGAAAAAACTGAAAATTCCGCAGAAAACACAAGAAAAAGCAAAATTGCTGAAAAGAGGTGAAAAAGCTCAAAATACTGCTGAAAAGAGGTGAATCAGAAGAATTTCTGCAGAAAAGAGGTAAAGAAGCAGAATGTTGCACTGAAAAGAGGTGAATGAGCTGAATTTCTGATGAAAAGATTACTTTTCTGAAAAGAGCTGAAAAAGCTAGGATTTGTGCTGAAAAGGGTTGAAAAACTAAAAAAATTTAGCTGAAAAGGGGTGAAGAAGCTGGAAATACAGATGAAAAGGGGTAAAGAAGCTTTTGAAATTTGTGTTGAAAAGATTTTAAAACATTTTTAACTGTTAACTGAAAAAACTGTTGCCATAAGCGAGATTTGAACCCGGGCCTCCCATACTTTGAACATAGTATTTATACTAAAACATAGTCTTTCTTCTAAATCATAATATTTAAACCAAATGACAGTATTTCTGCCAAATCACATTATTTCTGGTAAATCACAGTGTTTGTGCCAAAGCACAGTGTTTGTACCAAATCATAGCATTTGTGACAAATCATAGTATTTAGCTAAATCATACAATTTGTGCTAAAACATTATTTATGATTTAGCAGAAAAACTGGGACTTGGTAGAAATACTATGATTTACATTAAATACTTTGACTTAGCAGAAATACTATAATCAAGCAATCAGTACTATAATCAGTACTACAGCATAGCAGAAATTCTATCATTGAGCAACATTACTAGGATTTTGCAGAAATACTATGTTTTGGCAGACACTATGATTTAGCAGAGATAATATGATTTGGCAGAAATACTAAACTTTGGCACAAATACTATAATTGAGTACAAGTATGATAAGATAACAGAAATACTATGAATTAGCAGAAATAATATGTTTTTGCAGAAACACTGTAATCTTGCTCAAATACTATGAAATAACAGTAATACTATTATTTGGCAGAAATACTACATTTTAGTACAAATACTATGACAAAGCAGAAATGCTATGACTTAGTAGTAATACTATAACATAACAGTTATACTTCAATTTTGCAGACATACTATGTATTATCACAAATACTATGATTTGGCACAAATGCTATGATTTAGAAGAAATACTATGATTGGGTACAAATACTGCTATTTGGCAATGATACTGCGTTTTAGCACAACTACTGAGATTTGAATGAAATACTATGACTTTGTACAAATACTGTGCTTTGGCACAAATACCATGATTTGGATAGAATATTATAATTTGAAACAAATAATATGATTTACCAGAAATACTATGTTTCTGAAAAAATACTATGATTTGGCAAAGAATACTATGCCTTAGTTATAATACTATAATATAACAGATATACCATGGTTGTGCAGACATTCTATGTTTTTAGACAAATATGGCAGAAATACTATGTTTTAGCACAAATACTATGATTTGGTATAAATATTATGATTTGGCACATATACTATATTCAGCAGATATATTATAACATAACAGAAATATTAATTGGGCACAAATAATATAATTTGGCACAAATACCATGATTTGGCAAAAATACTATGATTTAGCAGAAGTACTAAGATGTAGTAGAAGTACTTTGATTTAGCAGAAATACTGTGATTGAGGAGTAATACTTTAACATAGGACAAATATTGATACACATATACTATATTCAGCACATATACTTTAACAAATGATTTAAAAGAAATACTATGACTCCATACAAATACAATGGTATTGCTATAAATACTATGATTTGGCACAAATACTATATTCAGCAGATATACTATAACAGAACAGAACGTCTACGACTTAGTAGTTATGCTATAACATAACAGAAATATTAACTGGGCACAAATACTATAATTTGGAACAAATATCATGTTTTGTCACAAATACCATGATTTGGCAAAAATACCATGGTTTGGCACAAATACGATGATATGGCAGAAATACAATGGTTTGGCACAAATACTATGATTTGCTATAAATACTATAATTTGGCACATATACTATATTCAGCAGATATAATATAACAGAACAGAACGTCTACGACTTAGTAGTTATGCTATAACATAACAGAAATATTAACTGGGCACAAATACTATAATTTGAAACCAATACCATGTTTTGTCACAAATACCATTATTTGGCACAAATACAATGATATGGCAGAAATACTATGATTGGGTACAAATACTATGATTTGGCAGAAAAACTGCATTTTAGCACAACTACTGAGATTTGATTGAAGTACTATGATTTAGAAGAAATACTATGACTTCGTACAAATACGATGCTTTGGTACAAATACTGTTTTGGTTTGAATACTATGATTTGCAACAAATACTATGATTTGGCACAAGTACTGTGATTTAGTACAAATACTACGAATTGGCAGAAATACTGTGCCTTAGTAGTAATACTAAAACATTACAGAAATACTGTGATTTTGCAGACATAGTACGTTGTTGCAAATATAGTACGATTTCGCTCAAATACTATGAAATTGCAGTAATACTATGATTTTGAAGGACTACTATGATTTGGCAGAAATACTATGCCTTAGTAGTAATACTATAACAACAGATATACTATGATTTCTTTGTTTTTGCACAAATACCACAATATGGCAGAAATACTATGTTTTAGCACAAATACTATGATTTGGCACATATAATATATTCAGCAGATATACTATAACATAACAGAAATATTAATTGGGCACAAATACTATAATTTGGCACAAATACCATGATTTGGCAAAACCCATGATTTGGTACAAATACGATGATATGGCAGAAATACTATGATTGGGTACAAATACTATGATTTTCAGAAATACTGCGTTTTACAACAACTTGTGAGATTTGATTGAAATACTATTATTTAGAAGAAATACTATGACTACATACAGATACGAAGCTTTGACACAAATACTATGATTTAGTACAAATACTATGATTGGGCAGAAAAACTGTTTCAGTACAAATACTATGATTTGGCAGGAATACTATGATTGAGCAGAAGTACTAAGATGTAGTAGAAGTACTTTGATTTAGCAGAATTACTATAATTGAGGAGTAATACTTTAACATAGGAGAAATATTGATACACATATACACAGAGCGTACAAATCAGTACAAATACTATGATTTAGCAGGAATAGTATGTTTTAAAATAAATACTATTGTTTGGCAGAAATTTCTGCTAAAAGGTACTATTTCTGCTTTTTAGCAGAAATACTGTAATTTGGCATAAATACTGTGATTTGGGATGAATACTATTATTTGGCAGATATACTATATTCAGCACATATACTATAACATAACAGAAATTCCTCCACTTAGTAATAATACTATAACATAACAGAAATATTCTGATTTGGCACAAAAGCCATGAGTTGGCACAAATACCATGATTTGGCACAAATACTATGATTGAGCAGAAGTACTAAGATGTAGTAGAAGTACTTTGAAGTACTATGATTGAGAAGCAATACTTTAACATAGGAGAAATATTGATACACACACACATACACAGAGCGCAAAGTGAACTGGAGCTGTTAAGAGTCTGTGCTTGGTATATCTAGGTCAGTTAAATTAGCTGCACCTGCTGTAATCAGCCCTTACACACGCAGACACAGAGAGAGGTATGAGTTTTCTTCAGTGTATTTCTGACATTCAGGATTCCCCTCGAACAAATGGCCATAATTTCCTAACCATAGGGGCTAGAACAGTCATTCTGACACCGTTTTGTTCAGAAGAGATGGGGGAATCTGCAGGTCTTCATAATTCAGAGATAAAATATAAATTATTAAAGATATATGACTTCTAATACACTGTAACTGAGTAGAGGTGAAGCAAAAACTGCCTTGACATGTCCTCAAACAACCTTTGCTAACTCTAAATGTATATGGAGCATCAAAATCATTCTTTCACCGTAAGAAACAGCAGGCTTTGGTGAACAGTCATGGGAATTTTCAGGGCTCTGTTGCAATCCATCAAAAAGATATGACGAGAGAAAAAAGTGCCTCATTTCCAGAGTTTGAAATCTGAAGAGATCTGAGCGAGGGACAAATTTCCTACTCTCAAATATATGCAATTCATGGCCAAACGGTAATAGGTGAGAAAAAAATTCTTGAATTGTGAGCATCAGGTGTGTCTGAAGATATATTGGCACAAGCCTCATGTCTCAACTTTGTTTCGTTAAGGAGATATGACGATTTGAAAATGCCTCTCATTACAGAAATCCAGCGGTGATTTTGAACAAGCTCTCCATTGACTTTCTATGGAGAGTTTTCAGACTTTGTGTTGCTCTGAGGAGATTTTCCAAAAATCTGTAACTCCCACAACAATGATAGTGACATTTTCTGAAAGCCAGCAAAAATACCTACGTTTTGATGTATAATTTGTGGGGGTTGAGTGGAAATTGAGCGAGTAGCAAGAAGTTGTTCAGACATGAAGAGAAAATTCAGAACAGCCCAGCCCTTACTCTGAGTTAATTGCATAGCAACCATAGCAACGCATGTATTTTCTGAAAAATCACAATTTTGCAACTGAAAACTTAAAGAGGCATAAAATTAAAATGGTAGAAGATCTGAAAAAGCTGAATCACACAGGAATAGCCCAATAATCTGAGAACATTTTAAAGTTTGAATGGAGTTTCTAGGTGAAAGTATAAGGAAGTAGTTAAGTTTCAAAAACAAGCAAGTTTTAGCAGAATTGTGGAAGTTTCCCATTCATTTCAATGGGACAAATTAAAGGAAAAAAGTGTAATATTTTAAAAAGTATAATAGTAATAAACACCAAAAGTCATAGCACCCATAAGCAGAAAGAGCAGAACAGTATAGAGTTTGAACTGAGAAAATCGGCTGAAAACTGAGGCAGTAGTTAAAGTCCAAAAAACGTACGGAAGCAACTTGAAAAAGAAAAATAAAGAATAAAGAGAAACAGGAACTCAATAGTGTGGAAGCCCTTTGAGGGCATCCACACAATAATAAAGAACTAGAAAAATTTGCATTTCCTGCGAAAATGCTGTGTGGATGCCGTAACGCTGAAGCTGTCTGCTGAAAATAGCTGAAAAAGATGAAAAGTTGCAAAAAGTGTATGGCGGTATAGAAACTGAAAAATCTGCTGAAAAGAGTTGAAGAAGCAGAAATTTTTGCTGAATGTGCTGAAAATCCAAAAGTTCTACTGAAAAGGGATAAAGAAGCTGAAATTAGTACTGAAAAGAGGTAAAAAAGAAAAAGGTGGTGAAAAGAAATTTTGCCATGAGCAGGAAGTGAACTTGGCCTTCTTGGTCTCAAGGCGGCTACGCAACTCACTAAGACAAACTCATTCTCGAAAACAAAGGGATGGAGGGACTCACAGTTGTGCTAAAATGAGCAGAAGATGCGGAGAATCGCACTGATAAGAGGTGAAAAGAATTAAAATTCTGCTTAAGAGAGGTGAATCAGCAGAATTTATGCTGAAAAGAGGTAAAGTTGCAGAACGTTGTGCTGAAAAGAGGTGAATCAGCAGAATTTATGCTGAAAAGAATTTTTTTTCTGAAAACAGCCAAAAAAGCTGGAATTTGTGCTGAAAAGGGGTGAAAAAACTGAAAATTTTGCTGAAAAGGGGTGACGAATCATAACAATCAAAATATTTTAACCAATTAATATTGTTTCTGCCAAATCACAGTATTTCTGGTAAATCACAGTGTTTGTGCCAAATCACAGTATTTGTGACAAATCATAGTATTTAGCTAAATCTGTGCTAAAACATAGTATTTGTACTAAAACATAGTATTTCTGCTAAAACGTAGTATTTATACTAAATAATATTTTTTCTGCAAATCAGAGCATTTGTGCTGAAACATAGAAAATTCTGCCAAATCATAGTATTTGAGCCAAATCATACAATTTGTGCTAAAACATTATTTATGATTTAACAGAAACACTGGGACTTGGTAGAAATACTATGATTTACATGAAATACTTTGACGTAGCAGAAATACTATAATCTAGCAAAAAGTACTACAGCATAGCAGAAATTCATTGAGCAAAATTACTAGGATTTGGCAGATACTATGATTTAGCAGAGATAATATGATTTGGCAGAAATACTTAACTTTGGCACAAATACTATAATTGATTAGAAGTATTATAAGATATCAGAAATACTATGTTTTTGCAGAAACGCGAATCTCACTCAAATACTATGGAATAGCAGCAATATTATAATTTGGAAGAAATATTACGTTTTAGCACAAATACTATGACAAAGCAGAAATACTATGACTTAGTAGTAATACTATAACATAACTGTTATACTTCGATTTTGCAGACATACTATGATTTGGCACAAATGCTATGATTTAGCAGAAATACTATGATTGAGTACAAATACTGTGATTTGGCAATAATACTGCTTTTTAGCACAACTACTGAGATTTGACTGAAATACTATGATTTAGCGAAATACTATTACTTTGTAAAAATATGATGCTTTGTCACAAATACCATGATTTGGTTTGAATACTATGATGTGAAACAAATACTATGATTTGGCAAAAATACTATGATTTCGTACAAATACTATGATTTACCAGAAACTTCTGCTAAAAGGTACTATTTCTGCTTTTTAGTAGAAATACTGTAATTTGGCAAAAATATTACGATTTAGCAGAAGTAATTTGACTTTGCAGAAATACTATGCCTTAGTAGTACTACTATAACATACCAGATATACGATGGTTGTGAAAACATTCTATGTTTTTAAGCAAATACTATAATATGGTAGAAATACTATGTTTTAGCACAAATACTATGATTTGGTATAAATACTATGATTTGGCAGATATACTACATTCAGCACATATACTTCAACATAACAGAAATTCTACGACTTAGTAGTAATACTATAACATAACAGAAATATTATGATTTGGCACAAGTACTATGATTTAGTACAAATACTACGAATTGGCAGAAATACTGTGACTTAGTAGTAATACTATAACATAATAGATATAATATGATTATGCAGACATTCTATGTTTTTGCACAAATACCACAATATCGCAGAAATACTATGTATTAGCACAAATACTATGATTTGGTATAAATCCTATGATTTGGCACATGTACTATGTTCAGCAGATACACTATAACATAACAGAAATTCTACGACTCAGTAATAATACTATAACATAACAGAAATATTAATTGGGCACAAATACCATCATTTGGCAAAAATACCATCATTTGGCACAAATACGATGATATGGCAGAAATACTATGTTTCAGTACAAATACTATGATTTGGCGGAAATACTATGATTTAGTACAAATACTATGATTTACCAGAAATACTATGTTTCTGCAAAAATACTATGATTTTGCAGACATACTATATTTTTGCACATATCACATCATTTTGCTCAAATACTATGAAATTGAAATAAAACCATGTTTTTGCAGCAATACTGTTTCTGCAAAAATACCATGATTGGGTACAAATACTATGTTTGGCAATAATACTGCGTTTTAGCGCAACTACTGAGATTTGACTGAAATACTATGATTTAGAAGACATACTATGACTTTGTACAAATACGATGCTTTCGTACAAATACTATGTTTTGGTTAGAATACTATGATTTGCAACAAATGCTATGATTTGACACAAGTACTATGATTTAGTACAAATACTACGAATTGGCAGAAATACTGTGACTTAGTAGTAATACTATAACATAATAAATATAATATGATTTTGCAGACATTCTATGTTTTTGCACAAATACCACAATATAGCAGAAATACTATGTTTTAGCACAAATACTATGATTTGGCACATATACTATATTCAGCAGATATACTATAACATAACAGAAATTCTATGACTCAGTAATAATACTATAACATATCAGAAATATTAATTGAGCACAAATATTAAAATTTGTCACTAATACCATGATTTGGCAAAAACACCATGATTTGGTAAAAATACCATGATTGGGCACAAATACAATGATATGGCAGAAATACTATGATTGGGTACAAATACTATGATTTGTCAGAAATACTGCGTTTTACTACAACTTCTGAGATTTGACTGAAATACTTTGAATAAGAAGAAATACTATGACTCCATACAAATACGATGCCTTGGCACAAATACTATGATTTGGCACAAGTACTATGATTTAGTACAAATACTACGAATGGTCAGAAATACTATGTTTCAGTACAAATACTATGATTTGGCAGGAATACTATGATTTAGCAGAAATACTTTGTTTTAACATAAATACTATCTTTTGGCGTAAATTTCTGCTAAAAGGTACTATTTCTGCTTTTTAGCAGAAATACTGTAATTTTGCATAAATACCATGATTTGGTATAAATACTATGATTTGGCAGATATACTGTAATCAGTACATACACTATAATATGACAGAAATTCCTCCACTTAGTAGTAATACTATAACATAACATAAATGTTATGATTTGGCACAAAAACCATGATTTGGCAAAAATACTATGATTTAGCAGAAATACCATGATTGAGCAGAAGTACTAAGATGTAGTAGAAGTACTTTGATTTAACAGAAATACTATTATGGAGGAGTAATACTTTAACATGGGAGAAATATTGATACAGACACACAAACATACACATACACAGAGCCTAAAGGGAACAGTGGCTGTTAAGAGTCTGGGCTTGGTATATCTAGGTCAGTTAAATTAGCTGCACCGGATGTAATCAGCACTTACACACACAGACACAGAGAGAGGTAAAAGTTTTCTGCAGTGTATTTCTCACATTCAGGATTCCCCTTGAACAAATGGCCATAATTTCCTAACCGTAGGGGCTAGAACGCTCATTCTGACACCGTTTTGTTCAGAAGAGATGGAGGAATCTGCAGGTCTTCATAATTCAGAGATAAAATATAAATTATTGAAGATACATGACTTGTAATACACTGTAACTGAGTAGAGGCAAAGCAAAATTGCCTTGACTTGCCCTCAAACAACGTTTTGTAACTCTAAATCTATATGGAGCATCAAAATCATTCTTGCACCGTAAGAAACAGCAGGCTTTGGTGAACAGTCATGGGAATTTTCAGGTCTCTGTGGAAATCCATCAAAAAGATATGACGAGAGAAAAAAGTGCCTCATTTCCAGAGTTTGAAATCTGAAGAGATCTGAGCAAGGCACGAATTTCCCACCGTCAAACAAATGTAATTCATGGCCAAACGGTAATAGGTGAGAAAAAAATTCTTGAATTGTTAGCATCAGGGGTGTCTGAAGATATATTGGCACAAGCGTCATGTCTCAACTTTGTTTCGTTAAGGAGATATGACGATTCGAAAATGCCTCTCATTAGAGAATTCCAGTGCTGAGTTTGAACAAACTCTCCATTGACTCTCTATGGAGAGTTTTCAGACTTTGTGTTGGTCTGAGGAGATTTGCCAAAATTCCGTAACGCCCACAACAATGATAGTGACATTTTCTGAAAGCCAGCAAAAATACCTACATTTTGATGTATAATTTGTGGGGGTTGAGTGGAAATTGAGCGAGTTGTAAGAAGTTGTTCAGACATGAAGAGAAAATTCAGAACAGAGCAGCCCTCACTCTGAGTTAATTGCATAGCAACCATAGCAACACATGTATTTTCTGAAAAATCACAATTTTGGAACTGAAAACTTAAAGAGGTATAAAATTAAAACGGTAGAAGATCTGAAAAAGCTGAATCACTCAGGAATAGCCCAATAATCTGAGAACATGTTAAAGTTGTGCTGCTAACTGCTAACTAAAAGCTAAGGATCCAGAGTTTGTTGTGCTGGCTGCTGAGCTCTGTGGGTTTTTGCAGCAGCTCTACCTGTACTAGATGCACCTGCTCCTTGTCGTTTCTATCTCTGACTTTATGTTCTCTACAAGAGTTTCTGTTTATTTTGCTAGTTCTTCAAATATTCAATAAAAACATGTATGCTAATTCATAACGAAGAAAGCTTTGTAATGAAGACTGTCATTTCCAAAACACGACCACAGACTGTTTTCCTTCGTGGTGATGAAGGAAAATGCTGGGTTGGCATGTAAAAGGGCATTTATTCCCTTCAAAGACCTGCAGTTCAAAAAAGTGACCCTCCAAACGCCAAACCCATCTGTTCTCTGATTGGATTGTTACATTTGTGATTGACATGACATTGACCAATCAGATGAAAGGAAGAAAAATAGGGTCAAAATTCATACTTGTAACTTGCAGGGTTTTTTTTTCTAAGTCCACACACAAATTCTTTTTACACATACAAATCTTTTTTACACACACACAAATTCTTTTTACACACACAAATCTTTTTTACGAACACACAAATTCTTTTTACACATTGTCAAGAGGAGAAATATTTTACTGCTATTATTTGCTGCTATTAGTATAATCATCATTACCATTTCATTATTAATAGTGATGTTGCATGCAGATGCATTCAGATGTTCAAATATATTGGTATCATATTAGTCTTTATTACAGGTCCAAGAAGAACCACTTTAAACTGTTGAGTGGAATCTATAATTTTAAAGGCTTTTGAATGTTTTTATATTCTTACACTGAAGTCTTCAGTGGGTGAGAAAACTGAGTTGCAGGCTGACAGGAAACGGCGTGCTTTGCAGAAGTGAAACCGAAAGCAGAGTCTGAGTGCAAGTACTGTGAGTAGGTTATGAAACTGGAGTATTTTATTATGCATTTATATCTTTGGGGTTAAGCTTTTAGTAGAGGCTTTTGATTAAAACATTTATTCAGTAGATTCCATATATAGTTCCAGTTAGGTTATTACATGTAAGAATGAGCCTCTGTTCTGGTGAAAGGTCAGAGGTGCAACGGGTGAGATGATAGAGCATTTAAGGACGAGACACACATACACACACATAGTTTCAGTTGTGCTGGCCTTCTGTCTAGTGGAAAGGTTACAAGGTCTGGCTGGGGAGCCGAGAGGTGAAATAAAGGGCAGCAGAAGCTGACACACATACACATACATATTAGATAGACTCATTTATATAGGTAAGAGTTTAATTATGTTTTGCTTGCGACTGCAAAGTTGGGGTGCGTACGTGTTAGTCTGTTCCAGGAAGTACACCAGATGTCCCAGAGATAAGCGACAGCGAAGACGAGCTGGGGGAAGCACCTGGCTTCGACGCGAAGATGATGTTCTGTTTTAAACTATGTCAAAGTTAACTGAACGTTTGTGGTTTTGCATTGACGTATGCTGTATTATGTCTGAGAGGGGGGGGGGGGGAGCAGTATCACCCCCAACCCTATAAAACCTTTGTCTGACTATTGTAAAGTAGTTCAACACTGATTGGGCGGTTGGACTCACACATGTGTTCATTAAAATGTCGTCTAATTGCACCAGGCTGGATCTGTGGTTATTTTTGGATTTCCCCTCAATATCTGAACCTTAACAACATACAAATCTTTTTTACACACACACAAATTCTTTTTACACACACAAATCTTTTTTACGCACACACAAATTCTTTTTACACATACAAATCTTTTTTACACACACACAAATTCTTTTTACACATACAAATCCAGATTTACAAGTACAAAATATTTATGACCACATTTTGAGCCCATAGAAATGGCTCTTATAGCAGGATCTTTGACGTGAACGACGTAAGCCGACTCCTTATTGGGAGCCGTGTTTTTTTTTTTTCTCTCACCCTCTCTCTCACACTTTTTTCCGCTTCACTCCGCACGCGAGCCTTGTGCTTTGCGCTGGGAAGAGGGGGGAGGGGCGGTAGTTACACTCAGTAGCACAGGAACAGAGCGGGAGGAAGAGAGCGAGAAAGAGAGCCAGGGACAACAACGTCACATTAAAAAGGTATAGTAATCATCCACAACTATTTTCAGTTGCAGATGATAAAGGATTCAGAAAGTTTATTCATGCAGGCCCAAATGATAGAGAATGTGCATCTTCTTTTTGTTTTCATATTTTGATTTTTTTATTTAATTGTGTTGTGGTTTGCAGTGTTTTGTGTTGTTTCACTTTAAATTTGTTTAAAAGGAAAAAGCTGAAAATTTAAATAGTTAAAAGTTGAAATGTGACTAGTTGGTTTTTGTATTATATGATTTATTTATTACATTTTATGTGGAATCAATAAATAAAAGTATATTTACGGTGGCCCCTAGAGACAAAGCATGTAAAAACTCCAAAACACGTACAAACTGCAAAACACGTAAAAACTCTGAAGCACATAAAAACTCAAAACACGTACAACAGAAGTGCTCCAGGATGCTAGGCGCAGTGTTGAGCTTTTGTTACCTAGTGGCTGCACAAGCCAGCAAGTACCAACGACCGGATTTGGTGTGTGGTAGTAACAGGTTAAATAAACATTTTTTAAAATTATTTGAATATATATGAATGCTTGTGTATAAATACACAAACAATACACATATGTTTTCAATTTTGTAATTAAAGTGATCTAGGTAGCTCTGTTTTGGAAGTTCAGTTAATGCTAGAAATGTGTTTTGCAGTTTGTACATGTTTCGGAGTTTGTACGTGTTTTGTCTCTAGAGGCCACCGCATATATTTATATATAAACATATATAAATAAAACCACTTCTTTTTTTTTACATTAGTAATTCCTTTTGTGCATAATTTTATATTATTGTTAATAATAAATTAATTAAAGCAACAAAACAACCTGAAGAGCCGGTTGGGAGCTGAAAGTGCCGGCTCTTTTTAGTGAGCCGAGCCGAAAGAGCCGGTTCTCTACAAAGAACCGGAAATCCCATCACTACATTGGACAATCAGGAGAAAGACACAAAGCCAATGGAAAAAACAAATTATGGAAAACCCACTCCACAGGCATGTCTGTTCTTTAACGGTGGGCACATCATAGACCTGTGTGGTAAGTTTAAGGGCAAGCCACACAACGAAAAGTTGGAATTTTTGAAAGGCAAAGGACTGTGTTTTAGCTGTTTGAAGCAAGGTCACATGAGCAAACTTTGTAAGAAAAAGGTGAGCTGTGAGGTATGTTCTCTTGCTCATCATACATTGTTGCATATCAAGAAAAGGGACACAGATGCTGACACAGAGAAGAAAACTAAGAACAGTGAAAGTCAAACGATCTTAAGTGCCTTTGTCTGTGCAGAGTCTGAGGATTGTGGGCCAACTGGGGCCGGGGAAGATGATTGCACACTTGCAATAGTTCCTGTACAGGTCAAAGCCAAAAAGGGAAGTGTAGTAGTGCAGACTTACGCCTTCTTGGACCCAGGAAGCTCTGCCACATTCTGTACAGAGACATTAATGGACAAATTGAAGATTACTGGAAGGAAAACTGACATACTACTGAAAACTATGAATGAAGAGAAACCTGTCTGTACTCATGTAGTGTCAGGCTTGGAGGTCAGTAGTTTATCTGGTGACGATTTTATTGACCTGCCAGATGTCTTCACACAAAGGACAATACCTGTAGGAAAAGAAAACATACCCCTGCAGAAGGATCTCAAAAAGTGGCCTTACCTTAAAGAAGTAAAACTGCCTCAAATTGAGACTGACATTGGATTGCTTATCGGAGCAAATGTACCTAAAGCAATGGAGCCATGGGAGGTTGTAAGTAGTGTAGGTAATGGACCGTATGCTGTAAGAACCAAGCTAGGTTGTGAATACTGTGAATGGGCCTTTAAAGTGAAACTGGCTGTCATGCAGACAAGAGAAACCCAGCCAAGGCTATTGCAAACCGCATATCAGTGAGCCGTTTAGAGAACCTGTGGCTTCAACAGTTCATGGTGGATTTTCCAGAGGGAGGAAAACATGATAAAGTGGAAATGTCAAGAGAGGACCATCAGCTTATGGACATGGTCATGGAATCCGCAAAACAGATCGATGGCCACTACACAATATGTCTACCTCTGAAGAACAGATTGGTCAACATGCCAGATAATCGCTCAGTCGCTGAACAACGAGCACGTAACTTGAGGCTTAAATTTCTCAGGAATGACTGCTTCCGACAAGAGTACACAGACTTCATGGAAGACCT
>CAKLIZ010003581.1:3493-15819 GCA_922035795.1 Oreochromis mossambicus
CAGTAAATTTGTCTGTGGATCACAGGGTGAAGAGTGGGGGTCACCCAGAGTCAGAATCCAGTGAGATATCTGTGTCACCTCTTACAGTTTTCCTGTAATCTGAGGTCAAAGTTGAAGATATTAAAAGTACAGTACTGTATATTGGGTAAATGTTATTGTTAATTTTCGCTGAATCGTACAGTAATTTTGGCTGTGGATCATGGGGTGAAAAGTGGAGATGAACCAAAACTGGGAGTGGATATTGAAGTAAAATAGTGTCAGGACACAAAAGACTGCGTTTCTAAGCCGGTCTTCATCCGTACCGTAATATACGTAAGAGTAGTGCAACCACATTTTAGGTGCGGCTGGCGGGGCGGCTAGCTTGACTGTGACTTCGTAAGTGAGGGCTCACTTGACCGCGGTCCATTTCTAGTCTTTTCAAGTGGCTACACCTGATGATGGCGACACTAGCAATTCGTGTTATAAATCCAGATGCCCCTGCACATCGTCAACAGGCCGGGTGAGAAGTATGGTCTTCACCAAACCTCCACAGGAGCTGCTCAGCCGAGTCGCTGCCTTCACTCACGCACAGACGGTATCCACGCGTCTTCACGTCTGCAGTGCCCGGTGGTGCTTTCCGTGGCTCGTTACAAACGATGTGACATATATGAAGTCGTAAGTGTATCGTGTATTTAATATCGTACTAGGCAGATTTACTGCACTGCCATTTACTACACATTTACCCGTGTATGGCTATTGTCAGTACATGTTGCTCATTGTAAACTTTCTTTAAGTGTGTAACATTCACAGTGATACTGTTGATGGTAACGTGTATGATTCCAGCGTACCTGACAGGCACTTTTGACTTTTTGTACACAGTTGATTATGTAAAGCCCCTCGCATTGGATTCATAATCAAGTTCACTGATTGACTACCCTGCAGTGCTGTTTTCCTGTATTCCTGTTTCATCCACTTTAATAAAGTGTCCTGTGTTATAGTAACAGTGAGTTGTGGATTCACTTAATGAATGCCTAAGTTGGGCTTTAATCTGCCTTAGACTTACTGATCTTTTTTGAATCAGCATCACAATAATCCTAAGGGCACTGACAAAACATACAAGTATAAATAAATAAAATCTATAGAAAGAGAAATATGTTTGATATGTTTTTATTAAGTTGCACACAAATAGCATTCCCTGCCAACAGGCTCAGAAGACAAAACTGTAGAAACTGTGGAGGCAAATTTCTTTTCTCATGTATTAATCACATGTTTAATCATATCACATTAGTTATAGTAATATCACTTTCTCACTTTACTATAGTAAGAGCACTCCCATCACCAGTTTACATGCATGTGGAATGTTAACACAGTGAGGCCATTGTAATGGGAGACGTTAAACAGATAGTGGGATGAGTTTGCAAAGAAAAGCGTCTGGACTTCTTTAAGTTGCTTGAAGACGTTTCACCTCTCATCCGAGAAGCTTCTTCTGACTGAAGAAGCGTCTCGGATGAGAGGTGAAACGTCTTCAAGCAACTTAAAGAAGTCCAGACGCTTTTCTTTGCAAACTCCTTTGACTACGATGACCTGGATGACTGAGAACCTTCACAGACAGATAGTGGGATGATCCTAGTGTTTCACTGGGATGCTCTCTCCACATTGCAATGTGTTTATTAAACCCACTTCAAATCAAGCTCACTGGGTGTGTTGCAGGTTATTGTTAAAATTTCCATAACAAAACACATAATAGACCGGAACCACAGAAGCAATGTGTACAAGCAGGTGGCAAACACAAGTTTTTGTACAACACATGCCTCTGCAAAAGCTTCAGTATTTCCTGGAATTGATTCGGGAACAATAACAGAGCTATTATCTATCTGTTATGACAGTCAAATTCCCCCCAGATAGTCTTGGTTGAGGTTGAGTGACTGTGAAAGGTATATGATCACAACATTTTCATAATGAACTATTCAGTGACCCCTCTTCAAATACTTTGTCACAGGACAAACATAATCTCTCATAGCAACTTTGTCATGATTTTACAACTCTTTTACCTTTGACAAGTGGACCCTAACATGGCAGCAAAGTACAACAATGTCTCTTCGTGTACGGGTCAAGAGTTCACGGAATGCATTTAATTTCTTGCATGTCTGTAAATGACTAGTACAATGGTATGAATAATCGTTCACATTTTACCAGTATAAAAGTAAAACAATTACATCGTCTCATCGGGGCAACCTAAAAGACTCCTTTTATGGCTAGTCTTTGCACATCATAATAACACAGAAGAGAAGAAAGCAATGCATTCTCGATTGCTGTTAATTTCAGGGGATTTTCCAACCTGTTTTGGTTCAAAAGAGCCAAAGGAAAATCCTCATCAATGTTAGAGTGATAACTACATGTTTTTATTGCATGTGCAGGTGAGCTGGCATTTTTTGGGTTAGCTTTGGACTTATTTTCGCACTAAAGGTAAGAACTTTTTGACCTAATTTGAATCCCTAAGTATAAATGAAATGTTTACAAAGTTATGATGCTGCAAAGTAAAGTATGTCACAAGTCCTGGTGAACGTTTTCCTAGCACTCAGTCAAGGCTAAGCTAGCTGAAATTTTGACGGTTTGAAAGCATTGTGTGGCTATACTGCTTAACTAGCACCAAAATTACATGTACTTAACATCAAGTTGTACTTAAACGTTGTCTTGTTTTTTTTCTAAGATTAGTATTAATAAAGGACTGTATTAGAACAATTTTACTAAGTTCTAATTTTGTCTCTCTGTGGCGACTTATAAATTTCATAGTCACACATTACATTAATATATTATTAATATCTGTAAATTGGTTTTATTTTGCTTTTGGACAGTGGAGTGAGTAGTAGCAAGGGTTATGTGTGGTTTATTTATTTATTCATTTATTTATTTATTTTTACAGACTTTGACATAAGAAGCAGTGTATATTTCAAAATTCATTTCTATTTAAAATTTTATGCATACCACAAATATACTAGTAGGAATCTTTTTTTGAGTTAGTAACAATTAAAATTTTTACGTCATAAAGTGATGTCAGGGTCTTTTATTGTAATAACAGCTTTTAAGCCTGGTGTAAGCATCACAGCAGATGTCTTTATGTCAAAGTAACTGAGGATAAAACACAGAAAACATGAAGGAGATTTTCCTGGCCTGGCTTTTTATAGCAGATAACCTTAAAAAAATTTTGCAGTAAAAGAAACACTGAAGAAAACCATTAATCAATATATGAACATTACCTGATGCTGCTGAAGTGGAGCAGAGCAAAGTCACAGAGTTTGTGAGACACAGCTGAGCGTTTTGCAATTTGGCATCATTTCTAAAACTTTAGATTTGTTCGGTAACAGCAGAATTCAGTCTTTCTTGACATTGAGGTCAGTTTTGAAAAACAAAACAAAACAAAAGACAACCACCGACAGCGGTAAACACAATGGTAGACTGATGTATAGTAAGCAAGCGAATAATGCGGAAAACAGAGATTTGAGATGGGGAAACTGTTCTTGAAGTACACTAAGAGAGAGAGAGCTGTGCAGGAAGTGTGATTTTTTTTATTTTATTTTTTTGTCGTGGTGGAAACAAAACAGCAAGAGGGAATTAATGATAGTATCTATGAAACGTGAAACGTAGTTCACGTTTGATCTTCTTTTGCTGCTGGTTCAGTTAATTTTGGTTGGAGAGTGATGAAACCTGCAGCTTCAGAATCTGTGAGCTGTCTTTCAGAAAGCAATGGAGCAATCTAAGAGGACAAAGAGAAGGAAAACAACTAAAATTTGTTGTACATTTTAGTCTCGTTTCACAGCAAAATGAGTCAGAGCATCATCAGGACTTAATTTTGTACTCTGATTCTTCCATGTGTTCCTCATCCTGAAAAGCAAGCTCCAAGGACACTAACCTCTCCCTGAAGACAAGAAGTGCAGTTCCAGAAGAAACGGCATGGACATGAACAGTTGATGGCAAGTTAAGAGACAACAGCAGTGTCCTGAGCAGTGAGAGGTCCAGCAGCAGCAGTATGTGCAAACGGCATCAGCAAGGAGAAAACACCATCATCATGACTGGATGGATGGAGATGCATTTCCAGCAAGCTGCAGCTTCACTGTGCGTGAAGGGACCTTGGGAAAAACTGTCTGAGTTCGACATTTGGAGTGAAGTGGCAATGGAAGAGACGGTGGGAATACACAGGACAAAGGTGAAGAGAACTGACTGCAGCTGCAGTCAGTTATTTAGTGTGGGAAATCAAATTATGTTGAGAAACTTGGGGAGAAAAACCGACTGCCTTGGAGTTGAAAACTGAGAAAGTGTCTGGAGCACAGCAAATAGGAGAGGTACACAAAAATCACATGCACACAAACAGAAAATGCATTAACCCTACTAACACAATGAAAATCAGCAAGTGTAGACTAATAGATTCTGGGCTTCTTGTTCCTGATGTGTGGGGGAGGTTTTACCATGGCACACACCTGGTTACATGGGAAGAAATCCATACAGGAGCAGGAAGATGGCTTGCTTGTGGGCCATGCAGACTTAACCTTTTAGTTGCCACTTTCTGTGTGTATTTACCAGCGGTGTGTTATTCATGACCTTGTATTGTTTACAGTGCAAAGGTCACTGTGAGAAAGGGCACATACAGATGAAATGCACTGTGCTAACATCTACATCACTTTTTCCACAGCAGAGGGTTAATCATGATTTAATCACGTGATTTACAGCAGGACACACCACTGGCTGATGTTTGGGTTTTGTTTTTTTTAACGCAGGGTTACAGGCCTGCAGCGGAGCTACTCCATGAGAGAAGCCCTGGACAATGTACAACTTTACTGTGCATCTCTAATTGTGTTCAATGAATGCATGGAGTTAATTTTTTAATTATATGTGAAGTGTCCGGGGAGTGTTACAGAAGGATATCATCCATAAGATGCAGACTGAGACTGGGAGAGAAGGCTTCAGGAGGACCAGTGAGAAGCAGGGACCATTTCTAGCACAGCTGACAACCCAAAGAGGAGTTAAGGCAGAGGGTTGTACCACTTGGCTTCCCAGAAATCATCATGAAGAGATTATTGAACAACAGTAAAATTCAAAAAAAGGTGGAAGGGATTCTGCGGTGACGTTTGAGGAAGACAACAAGGGTGTACGACGTGCTCTGCCCTTTCAACCTACAGCTGCGTTGGAACTAGAGCTGGGCGATAGAACGATAACGATATCTATTGCGAAATAACTTTTTCTCAATAGAAAAATTTAACTATTGCGATAGGCCTCATCTCTCTTGCGCTCTTAAAAAAAAAAAGAACAGCCAATCCAAATTAAGTAGCGCAGAGCGGATCCAATCACAGCCGCAGCGTCACGTCACGTGACTTGTTATGTACAGCACAAGTGCCAAGCCGCACGTGTGTATTTGTTTGGGAAGCAGCCAGCCGCCGTGCCACCCGGGTAATGGAGGAAATGAGTGTGCCGAAAAATCAACCGAGAGCGTGACCGAAGGTTATCGAAGAGAAAACAGATGATGGTTCCAATGCCGGAGAGCTTGTCGAACGGAAAGGCCATAGAAGTTCCGTAGTGTGAAGGTATTTCGGCTATTTCAAGTCTGACAAAAAACAGAGTAGCGCGCACTGTAAATTGTGCCGAAAGCAAGTCTGGAAATACAATAAAGCGGTGCATGCTCAATCTCTGACTGAAAGCGCTAATTCGTCATTCGGCTTTTGTCAGACTAAAGTAACTGTTAAAACTGTTTGAAAAGCTAAGCTATACAACAAGGACAGATTGAGAATTTCCTTTTAGTTCTCAGTTTATTTGATATTGACAAAAGTTAGTCAATTTTGTCTGTTCTTCTGTAAAACAAACTAAGATTTATTTTTTTAGAATTAATATTTTGTTTCTAAGTGGAATTGACAATTTAGTAGTCTGTTTTGTTTGTTCTATTTTGAAACTTAAATGCTTTAGCGGCTGCCCTTTGTGTAGTTTGCAATATTTGCCTTTATTTATCTGAAAAAGTCTCATGTTCCTTGAGTACATCTACCCTGTTGAACTTATTATGGGAAATAAATATTTAAATCAAAACAAGCTGCTGATTATTTCAAATATAGTTATTTGGCTTATATCGTGATATATATCGTTATCGCCTGAAATGAAAAAAACATATCGTGATATGAAAAAATCTTATATCGCCCAGCTCTAGATGGAACAGAAACTGAGAGATGACGAGAATGTGCCAAGCTCTCTTGACAGCGCAGAGAGAGATCAGCGAGGGAATTATGACTCTGTAAACAGCACAAAACACAGGGAGCCATGGCCCTGACTGGAAATGACTGACAACAATTTCCCATGAATGACCACCTAATGCTGTTTAATTTTGCCATGCATAATTAAATACTTTGGAGAGGGTCTTTCCTTTATCGTTGTTGTTATCTTTTGCATATGGGAGCTTAGATTGTGAGGATGATTGGAGATGAACAAAGGGCGGTAAGAGAATAGTGAAGTGAGGATGCACAGTGTGAATCTTCTTTAAGTGTACAATGATGTTAATGTTATATACAGAATGTCAGGAAAGAAATTTTGTTATTAATGGGATTCTTTGACTGAAGAATCAAGGATGGGATTGTAAAGGAATTTCTTTTATTTATGTACTATATTATTTTATATTACTGGGTTTTAGCATGTCTACCACATTCATGCCATTGAACAGCTGGGTGATTTTTATCTCAGGAAGTTGGGGGAAGCAGACAACCCCACAGGTAGCGGATCCTTTTGTTTTCAACCACTGTAAGAGGTAAGAAGGGAGTATGAACGCCAAAGACCAAAGGTGTAAAAACAGCTGTGTATTGCCTTTTGTTCCTGTAGGAAGTATGTAACCCAGGACTGTGCCGGGTTCAGGGGAGACTCCGCTGATCGTCTGCCCCGCGATGGCTGCTCTCACCAAGCTTGTGTATGTTTTGTTTTTTTGTTTGTTTGTTTTTTTGTTTGTTTGTTTGTTTGTTTTGTCTTTCTGAAATCCTGATTTGGTACCACCAATAGCAGAATTGTTTTTGCATTTTTTCCACCTTTGAAATCACCTTGTTGAAGTTTCTGAACTTCTTTAAAGGGATTTCATAAGATACATGCCTGACTTTAGCCCAGATTTGGGTAGAAAGGTGGTTGATGATTGCTGAAATTATTTGTGAACTCAAACTGGGAGTTGATTTAATGGATTTAATTAATTACAGAAACCTGGGACTGACAAAACAGTTACCTTGGTATTTGAAAAACCCGTTTTTTTGTTGTTTGTTTTTTGAAATCTGTATAAAATTCTTATCCAGGTTGTTTAAAAAAAGAAAGAAAAAAGTCAGGCTGTGTCATCAGTCAGGAAATAGTTTCAGAGAATAGCAGTCGGTGATTGCTATCTCGCCAAAGCCTGAGAAGATTGACATTGGAGTATGTCACACTGCTAGGCTTTTATTTCACAGCTTGCTAAGACATCAGACTCCATTCAGATTCTCTCCAGAAACATCTTTTGGATTTAGATGGGGCTCAACTCCAGGGAAAGGATTTATCTTCAGGCCCACAAGGACAGGAACATTTTGACAGCATTGCTGAAGCAATTTGCATTAAAGTTTGTGATGGCTTCAGCAATGCTGTCAAAATGTTCCTCCTTCTTGACTGAAGCTAAGTCCTTTCCCTGGAGTTGGCCCCGATTGAAAAGGTTTTTGGAGGAAATCGGGAGGGTAAAAAGTTTGGGAGGTTGACTTCGATGTTGTTAAGAGAGGCAATATTGACATTGGAGTATGTCACACTGCCAGTGTTTCCTGATCTGATTTGTTTAACATTTCTTCCAATGTTTTGTGCTCTGATGACACAGCCTGATTATTATTTTTTTTTAATTTAATTTTTTCTTTTTTTTTCTACAACCTGGATAACAAGTTCTTTTATACAGATTTCCACTGAAAATCAGTATTTTCCTTTCTGTTGATATGATTGTAGTGGATAGATATAATTTGCTGCCAAAACAAGTTTTTCGAATACCAAGGCAACTGTTTTGTTAGTCCCAGGTGGAAAAACTCATTTTGGCAGCAAATCTATCCACTAGAATCATATTAACAGAAACAAAAATACTGATTTTCAGTGGAAATCTGTAGGAAGGAACTTGTTATCCAGGTTGTAAAAATAAATAAATAAAAAAAATAAATAAAATAAAACATAACAAATCAGGCTGTGTCATCAGAGCACAGAGCACAAAAGACACCATGTTGTAGAGTCTGACAGCAGTTGGAAGGAAAGACCTGCAAAATCACTCCATCCAACATCGTGGGTGCTGCAGCCTGCCACTGAAGGAGCTGCTCAGTGCTGTCAGTCTCCTGCATGGGGTGGGAGATGTTGTCCAACAGGGATGCCAGCTTAGCCACCATTCTCCTGTCACTCACCACCTCCACTGGGTCCAGAGGGTGTCCTAGAACAGAGCTGGCCCTCCGGATCAGCCTGTTCAGTCTCTTTCTGTCCCCAGCAGAGATCCTGCGCCCCAGCAGACCACACCGTGAAAGCTGGCTGAGGTCACCACAGAGTCATAAAAGGTGTTCAGGAGTGGGCCCTTCACTCCAAAAGACCTGAGCCTCTGCAGCAGGTACAGCCTGCTCTGCCCTTTTTTGTAGAGAGCATCTGAATTGTGAGTCCAGTCCAGTTTATTGTTTAGATGAACACCAAGGTACCTGTAGCTATCTTGTAGCTATTACACTCACATGCAGAGGATTTGTGCTCTCAGCAGGAATCTTGTGCAGTCTTGTCTGTGTGTGGTGGGGTGAGAGTATGAAGCACAAAAGCAGACCAGTATTTCAACTTCATCTCAGTGGTGACAGAGCAACATAAACAGGGACTGAACAGTCGGTGAGTTAAAACTAAAGTCGCATTTTAAATTTAGATTAAAAAAAAGAAAGAATCAGCTCTTCTTAAATAAACTGTAGGATTTTAGTGAGTCATAAAAACGTTTTCAGTAAAAAAAGATCTGTCTCAAAACACTAAACTATATCCTATACTTCACAGTTTTAAGGAATCATGGATATCAGTGATGATTATTACACATTTCCTTGTGTAATAACGAATTCCTCTGTGATTACAGAAAGGTGCAGTAACATAATCTTGTAAAAGTGTTATTTTCATATACCACAAGAGGGAGTTTGTGGTATATGCACTTTAAATCTCTGAAGCTCAATTGCTTAAGGTTAAAAAACAGGTGGATCTCATGAATAATGCCTTGTATTATTTATTATAAAAAGGAGTGAGTGTGTCAGCATTCTGAAGTTTGCTTTGGTGCAAAGTTTCTGTGCTGCTGTAAAGATGTTATGATGCTGTGTAGACCATTAATTAATATTAACAATAATTCCCTGTCCAACCTGGCAACCCTCTGGTCAATGGCTCAGAGTTTTACTGGACCAGGTAAATTTGTATTGGCTTGTGAAATACGCTTTAAATTTTACGTTTTTAAATATTAAAACAATTTAATTGAGATAGTATTTTGGATTATTTCACTTTCCATGTGAAAAATGCAAAAACCTGGTTTAGTACACACCACACCCCCCTTTAGACTCACCCCTGTTCACTGCTTCTAAAATAGTACCACTGCAGTCGGCCTTCATTAAGCTGCATAATTTCAATATTTGCATATTTTAATTCAACTTCTGGAGGATGCTTTTATGAAAGACTCCCTTTTCCCAAGTGAAGGTTTTAATAGAGGTCACAGGAACAACGCTGCTGTTTTGGATGCTGGAAACCTGTTTTCTTTCACTCTGCCTGAGCTCAGTGTCTCAGTAACGGCTCCGCCTCATTGCTCTTTGCAGTGGTTTTGTTTTATTCACCAAAAATAACATAACATGCCAAAGACCAGCCAGTAAAACCACTGTAGAAATCACCAGTTAATCTTTGCATATTTGCTACTGCCCCATCGAAGGTCTCATCAATAAACTATGAATGATGAAAAAGACATGACAGATAACATATTCTGATATTAAGAACAAAACGTATTGTTCCTTAACAAGACTATTTAATCTGGCAAGCATTTGGCATTTGAGAAGGAAGTTACTGATGAATGTAAACATTGAGTAAAGTGGCCTCTAGTGGCTGTCAGTCCCCGTACAGGTAAACAAATGATTTGTTTTAATGAAGACTAAGAGCTTAAAATGTGTGTTTAAAACCAGGGAAACCAATATAAATAGGTCTATGACTTAAAAATAAACTTTAAAATAACCTTTTCAGAAAAAAACAAAACAAAAAACAAAAAGATCAAAACACTGGCTTCTAATCACTGATGCAACTTAAATGCAAGCTTTGGCATGAATGTAGTTCTACATGACACTAAAATCAAGAGGTTTTATCCTGTGCACAGTGCCACAGCCACCAAGCACAGTCACATTTGTTACAAGAATAATCTGTGAAAAGCTACATATTATTTTTTACAATTATGGGCTATAACTGTAACCCATTACGCTTTAGCACTTAGCCTGGTATAGAAAAATAAAAAACGCGCAAACACACACACACATACACACACACACTATTATTGATTGATTGATTGATTGATTTTTTATTTTTTCAATGTTTTGTCAGTTGAAGCCAATTGAAGTCTATCTAATAGTGCCAAGTTGCAACGGACACTTTAAAGCTCTTTATACTGTAAGGTTAAAACCACACAGTATTAAAGAGAAAACCCCAGCAATCAAATGATCTCCTATGAGTAAGCACTAAGGCGACAGTGGGGAGGAAAAACTCACTTTTAACAGAGAGAAACCTCCAGCAGAACCAGACTCATAGGAGCAGCCATCTGCTGCGACTGGCTGGGGGATAATTGTGATGTCATTATATGCTAAGGATATTGAATTTCATGTGAAAATGTTGCTATAGCAAGTGCTGTTTGTTTGTTAGAATTAGTGATTAAACTAATTGGATCTTTTCATGCCAAAGAATATTACAAGTGCGATTGTAAATAAATGCAACAAAACAATTATAACAATTGCACAACAATGTATATGTAAGAATCTTCCCAGTGTAGCAATTAGGGATGAAATTCGTCTGTGGGCCCAGGGAAACGTACGCCGAATAATTGCCGAGCACAGGTTGAACAATAAGGTAAATGGTGCTCCACAAATAGTAAGGATGGGCATGATGGCAAAAAGTACTCCTTGTCCCAGAGACTCAACTGGAGTTCTAATATATGAATACAAAGCTTAAAAGGTTTCTGTAAACTCTGGAAAAAATACTTACGTTGCTCGTTTGTTCATTCTCTTCAGATCTGTTAATATCTGAAGGTTCTGGAAGGACAACATTGAGTAAATCAGTGCTTGTAGGAACCTCCGCTGTTTCAGAAGGTGACTGTTCATTTTCATGTGTATCTACAGAAACACTGGTTGTAGAAACCTGTGTTTCACTGGTGGGAGACTGTTCATGTTCAGAGTTGTTCATATGAACACTGGTTGTAGGAACCTCCCTTGAGTCGGGCGTAATAAACTCATCCCATGAATATCCAAATGTTTCTGAGTTGGGCGACTCTTCATTTTCATGTGTATCTACAGAAACACTGGTTGTTTCTGTAGATACTCTGAAACATCTGCGGTTGTGTAACCTCAGATCTTTCATAGGGCGATTGTACATTGCTTTGCAGACTTTTAAATCTGTATGCAATCGTTTGTTCAATTTTCGTGATCTGAGGTTTAAGCAAAGATATCCAGCTGTGTACATTATCAAGGGCCCACGTGTCTTTAAACGTTCTTGAAGCAATCCAGCTGTTTCACCCTCTGAAACAGCTGAGGTTGTAGGAGCCTCAGCTGTTTCAGAGAATGACTGCTCATTTCTTTGCTGACTTTCAGGTGTCAAATTGAATCTTTCATCAATTCTTACGTGAATTCTCGGTGGGCTAGTTTCTGCTTCCTCTCTTTGAAAATTCTCTTCAGTTATATTCATGCCTGATGGTTTAAGGAGGATGGTCGACTGTTCATTTTCATTGGTGTTTCCAGAAACACTGGTTGTAGAAACCTCAGCTGTTTCAGAGGTGGGTGACAGTTCACTAGATTCACTCATCGCTGAGGTAAATGGTGCTCGACCAATATTAATGATTTGGCTGGTGACATAAATTACACACACTCAACTGGAGCCATAATAAACGAAGAAAGACCTGAAAAGCTTGTTTGAACTTGGGAAAAAATTGTTTCTCCTTCCTCTCTTTGAAGACTTTCTCTAACAACATTAATTTCATTCTCCTCAGATCCATCAACACCACTTGTGGGAACCTCTGTTGTTTCAGAGGTGGGTAACTGTTCACCTCTGGAACCAAAAATCGGTAAAAGGAACCCATCGGGCTCTAAATAACAGCTGTCAAGCTC
>CAKLIZ010003582.1:2503-16099 GCA_922035795.1 Oreochromis mossambicus
AAAAAAAAAAAAAAAAAAAAAAAAAATCACAACAAGATGACATTCAGGAGTATAAATTGTTTTTGTTTTTGTTTTTTTTTTAGATAAGAGTACAATGACATTGTGATGCAGCTTTAAAGCTTTTTTAAAAGCATACCATCTATAGGGAAGACATCAGACTCTGCATGCTGGCGAGATCGCAAAGCTGTGTCGGCTTGTGCCGGAGTGGCGAAAGGTGCCGGAAGCTGGGTGTGGCATTATGATGGTTGCTATCAGTGGGCTGGGGGGCAGACTGCGGAGTGATGAGGGCTGTTTAGAAAAAGATAATTTTTTAAGTATTTAAGAATACAGACGACTTGTCAAAAAAGTTTCCTCGTGTCAGACACAGATATGTACACAGACACTAGACAGTATTTTATTACCTGGTATTTTCACTCGAGGGGCCTGGGGAAACCGTTTTTTTGTAGGCTGCTCATCCTCTGAGTCCGTATATGTGTACAGGGCATTTGGTCTAAAGAAAAGAAATTAAAAACGGTCTTAAGTAATTGTAAATATGCTTTTGGCATATTGTTTCCTAAAGTTACAGTTTGATTTCTAACAACACACACAGGAAACAGAGACGTGCAAGAAGGTACAGTATACAATGAATTTTTGAAGTGCACAAGTGTACACGGCTTTGCATTTTTAAAAAGTTTACAAACTTCCACTTTTTGGACTATATTATGTGGTGATATTGCAGTATGCAAGCACCACAGATATGTATAAAAGACAAGATCATAAATTCTTAACAATCAAAGATATGTTTGTGAATAAAAAGGTTTTACTTGTGCTTTCTTTTAAGACTGGTCTGGGTTTCTTCTTTGGACTGAAGGTCAGACGTATCACAGCGTTCACGTGGATATCTCTGAAGACTGCGTTCTGCTTCGTGAAATGTGCCTGGAAATACAAACACAATGTACGGCCAGACATACATTACGTGTGGACAAAAGGTGCAAACGCATAGAAAAATCAGCGTTTTCAAAAATACGCTGGTACGTGTGGACATAGCCTTATTCATTATTCAAGGCACAAATGGAAAGTCATGTACGCGTGCAACGTAAAGTTAGGTGAGCGTGCAACGTACAGTCACGTGAGCATTCAAACTGAGTCTAAAGTTTTCGTGTGCGAATTGAAGCGAGTGCTCTCCAATCATCAAAAGTAACAAAGTCATTGAACACGTTTATACAGTTAACTTTACGTTTATCAATCATATATCACAGATTTAGAATTTTTTGTAGTACTAAGCAACTACAGAGCGAAAGTCTGGGTCAAGCACCGAGGCGACGGCAAGAACAAAGGAAACCTCGAAGCGTTAAAGCTAGCTTTGTAATGGAATATAACGAAGAAATTATGAAACGAAAATGTTTTCTTTGTTGATATACTTTGTTCGCAGTGCAATTTATTTGTTGCCGGATTGTAAGAAGTAGACACAATTTCGGGCTCCCACATTTTGTGGGAGCAACGTAAATAACAGTAAAAAAAAAAACTCGTTAATGTACAACATTAACGAGTTTTTTACTGTTATTCAAATGCAAACATGGAAATAACGAGTAGGGGAAAAAAATCATTCATTCTTACCTTATACTAATCGTGGTGCAGGCCAGTGCAGTGCATGACCTGATGCCTTCTCCGGTCAATTCCGCTGAGAGTAAATCAATGTCCCGCTCTACTGTAGAAGACAATGAATACCTGGGGGGGATGTACCAATGTGAGAGGGGTGCTGCGGAATAGTCCAAGTGATCGCTGCTTTAATTTCCCGGTCAACTATACATAAATTGCACGTAGACACGATTTTTTAAAGCTGGTGAACTAGACCAAGTCATTGATAACAAATGAACAATAAATCTACTTTCTCTGGTACTTTATACCCGATCAGTTGCAATGCAATTTAATGCTCAACTACAAATCGATGGTTTTTGATGGTGACTGGAGCCGAATGATCGTCAACTATAAATAGACGTTTTCTCGACGTTGTTGTCGTCACCTGGTCGACTACAAATAGATCAAATATCATTGACAAAAAAACAACGGTGAATCAACATCTATAGTAAGACCGTCGGTTTACCACAGTATTTCAATGTTGTTATAACATTGGCATTTCAACCCCGACCATATACGACGGTTCGGATGAAAAATCAACATAGATTCAATGTCATCTTGCTATCTGGGTAATCACATGAGCTGAAGTGTGAAAGCGGGTGTGGGTCCTAATCAGCCAGGGTTTCGGGTGAGCTCATTGTGAAACCTGGCCCCACCTTGTCATGTGAATTCCTGAGGTCAGATGGCCCAGGATGTGAGTGGGCATTAAGGCGTCTGGGAAGGGATCTCAAAACTGGATTATAGATGGCAGACGGTGTCGTAAACCACCGCCTCTGTTCAAAGATGGTCGCTCACAGTGGACATAAATGGCTTCTTCCACTCCTCTTTCAAACCATCTGTCCTCTCTGTCCAAAATGTGAACGTTGGCATCCTCGAAAGAGTGACCTTTGTCCTTTAGATGCAGATGAACTGCTGAGTCTTATCCCGTGGAGGTGGCTCTTCTATGTTGTGCCATGCGCTTGTGAAGTGGCTGTTTGGTCTCTCCAATGTAGAGGTCTGGGCATTCCTCGCTGCACTGTACAGCATACACCACATTGTTCAGTTTGTGTTTAGGAGTTTTGTCTTTCGGGTGAACCAGTTTGTGTCTGAGTGTGTTGCTGGGTCTGAAGTACACTGGGATGTTGTGCTTGGAGAAAACTCTCCTGAGTTTCTCTGATACACCGGCTACATAGGGGATGACAATGAGAGGTGAAACGTCTTCAAGCAACTCAAAGAAGTCCAGACGCTTTTCTTTCCAAGCTCTTTAGTCTACGCACCTTATCCTTCTCCTGTGCCTCCAACTGTAAACGTAGTAAGTGAACCTTAAGCTTTGCATCACTTCTAGATGTCTGGGATTCTGGAGTGAAAGGCTTAAAGCGAGGCAGAGTTTGGGGAGCCGCATCTGACTTACCTTGGGCACCCGGAGGTGTAGCAAGTTTAGCTTGCTCTTCAGTTCTCTCTGGAGAAGCTGGATTAGCAGAGACTCCAGGGGGAGCTAAGAGGTCTTGAGAAGGTACCTCAGTCATAGCAGGGCTAATTAAGATACCCAACTCTATTAACCCCTCCGACAAAGCCTGCTTAATCTCCTTCTTCACTCCGTATTTTGGTATGGAAAGTTTATACTGGGCAGCAATACTTAACAAGTCGTCTTTGTGACAGAAGTCAATCTTTTCAACGCTAGGTTGATTAACAAAATCAAGCAGGTCAAAACTCATCTTAAACCGCAACCATGAAACGTAGCCACCCTAAAATTACGACACACTTTCATTAATTTAGGTTGTCCACAGCATAAAAAGATCCCGGACGAGCCCCCACTTGTGTTACGTTCCCCCCACCATGGTGTAAGCAAAGGTAGGAAGGAGACACCGGACAACCACAATCAATGAAGGAGGAGGACAACAGGACAGTTAAGAATCAGGCAGGATTTATTGGTTGCTTGCCTTGACAAAAGAAAAAGGTGGGGGAGGAGGACTAGGCGGTTGAGCCAAATCAAAGAAATTAATAAAACAAAAAGAGGTCGATAGCTTCCAGGGCCTAACTGAAACAAAAATGCAAAACAAAAGGCCTACCTATTCTCAATTATCCAGGAAAGTAAATCTCCAAAAGTTGAATCTGTTCATCTGGACGTAGCGTTTTGTGAGAGAAACGTTTGGATGAGTTTCTCCCACAAAACGCTACGTCCAGATGAACAGATTCAACTTTTGGAGAAAAGGCCTACCTAGCTACTCGACAAAAGGTCAGTGAAAACATACAAAAGTGGCATCAACCGCATAACCTAGTGTGTCTAACAGTTTAAAAACTGCAGCCAGTGTATAGGGTACCCCCAGCTTACCTGTCCAGCCTCCCACCACACACAATACAAAGAAGCCTTCACACAAATGTTTGTTATAAAGCAGAAGCCAGCAGCCACCAGATGGCCAGGGAGCTGCTCATTTGTAGTGATCCTCGGTGAGTGATTGGCCAACTGTGCCCAGACCAGCCAATAGACACATGCCAATCAACTTTGAACTGGCCAATAGGTGGAGGCTTGACACCTGAAATATAAAAAGAACACAAAAGCAAAGCCACATCTCCTGGCACGTAACACCATGAATCTGAAAATGTGTTTCTGAGTGAAAGAGACAGACATGTACAGACTGAACAATCAGTTCAACAGTCAGTGTTTCTCTAACAGGAGGACACTCTTTACACTCAACTCAGCACAGAGTCACTGAGGAACCAGGAAACCACAACAAAAATCCAGGATAAAGAGTTTCAGTGAATGTTGTGTTGAAGGTGTGAAGGTGGATCAGAGTGTCAGAGGAGACTCTGTAGAAGGACAGAGTGCCAGCAGGACAGTCCACATACACTGCTACTCTGTTAGAGACAGAGGAGGAGGAGGAGGAGGAGATGGGTGTGACTCTGTTATTGTGTCTGACAGACATAGGACTCTCATCAGAGCAGCTCAGTCTCCAGGACTGATCATTCCCTCCAAACACACAGTCACCACTGTCTCCTTTCCTCCTGATTTTTCTGTAACTTGCTGATATCAAAATGTTTCCTTTCCACTCGACCTCCCAGTAACAGCGACCAGTCAGACCATTTTCGCACAGCAGCTGAGGACAAACATCAAATCTTTCTGGATGATCAGGATATGACTGAACCTCCTCCACATGTGTTACCTTCTTGTTGTTGTCAGACAGTTGGAGGTTTGTGTTCACTGTGTTTGTGTCGAATGTGAGTTGACAGGAATCTGATGGAGAGAACAAACACAATCCAGCTGCAGTTATTGATCCATCATCTGTTCATTGATTGACACTTTGATGATGACTCCTGACATGATGAAGATGGTTGAATGTGTGCTGCTTTGTTTTCATGAATCCCATTAAAAACACACTTACACTTCCTCAGACCTGGTCTCAACCATTGGACTCCAGCAGGCTCCACCCTGAAAGGAGGAGGGGGGTCAGACCAGCACAGTCTCTTTCAGCATGCACACATGGACATTACATGGCTCTCATATACATACTGTTAGACACTGATAAAGGAACAGTCCAACATTTTCACAAACACAGTTCAATCCATACGTGGATTAAACTGCTGATGATTTGGACTGATCCTGGATCTGTCAGTGCACCACTGTATTGAATGAAATATGACTGATTAAAACTGTCACCTTCATTATCTTTATATTCCTCTTCTGTTTAGCTGGAAAGGACACCTCCCTGTCCTTGCTGCCAGCTGTTTTCTCTTCTTGGTTTCAGTGTGGTTACTGTACATGACCTCTGAGTGAGTGCAGCGTTGTTTTCATATGTTTTAATGCCACATGAAATCTGTTCATGTTGTGATTTAACAGCAGATTTCTGTTCTGAACTGACACAACCCACTGACACAACCCTCCATCCAACAGCTCTGCTTTCTCCTATCGTAATGCCTACTATATACAAAAAACACAAAACAACATGCAGCTGAACTCGTGTAACCATGGTAACTAAACGGCTTCTCCTCTGATGCAGGTGCAGTCAATGAAAATAAAGAAGCTGAGTAGGTGGGATATTATCATCTGATTGATTTGAATCTTCTCTCTTTCTCTGTGTGACAGACCATAGACTTGTCCCTTCACTGCTAGCTAAAAGGAAGTGAACAACACTATGCTAACTGCACTGTTTTAGATGATTAGTAGCAAAGGATACATTTTCCAACAAAAATCACTCTCATTTTAACAGTAGGTTTTATGTGTTTTATCTTCAACTTGGGTAATATCTAAATTTATTTGTTTATTCTTTTTTTTTAGTTCCATTATTTTATAGTGTGTCTTGGATTTTCCAAAGCAAGCTGTGACCTTTTTTTAATGAAAAGTACTAGAAATACATAAATGCATTTATGCACCGTTGTCTGTCAATAAAGATACAGAAAACATCTCCTTTCTATCACAGCTCTGGTTATATCATTTTAATTTTTGTTCAATTATTATTATTATTTTAATAAAGTTAGTCTATCTTTATTAAAATAAAGATAGTTTCCCCCACCTTCCAGTATATGTACTAAGATAGGATAAATATTTCCCAGTTCTCTGTGAACAAAGATTAAACTAACCCGAATCAGGGTTGTTATATATCTATCTCTATCTCTCACTCCTGGAGAAGTTGTACTTGGATGCCTACTTCCTTAATATCTGTTATTTTCAGTTACAGAAGTCTTATAACTGCATGTGTGAGTGTTTAATTCACATAGGCATGAAATAAACAGGAAGTGAGTGAAGGTCACAGGAAGTGGTAGACATTCTCTCTATACCTGAGAGTGTCCAGTCTCGATTGTGGATCCTTCAGTCCAGCTGACAGCAGCTTCATTCCTGAGTCTCCTGGATGATTGTAGCTCAGGTCCAGCTCTCTCAGATGGGAGGGGTTGGAGCTCAGAGCTGAGGCCAGAGAAGTACAGCCCTCCTCTGTGATCAGACAACCTGACAGACTGCAGACACACAAAACAACAATCCATCTGTGAACCAGATTTTATGTTTGTAAGAAAAATTAACATCTATCAATTTTCATACATTCAGTTTCATACATCCATTCTCTTCTGCTTTTCTGGGGCTTGGGGGCAGCAGCCTAAGCCGAGAAGTCCAGACGTCCTTCTCCCCAGCCACCTCCTCTAGCTTACCTTGGGGGGAATTTGTGAGTGGAAGCCTTCCACCTCTTGGCTACCCCTACAAATTCTATCCATAAAAACTGTAAATAAAATCAATGACAGAGGGAGCCCTGGTGGTGTCCAACACCCTCTGAGAACGAGTATGAGCCATTGTTGGCAATGCAAACCAATGCAAATCTGGCAATGGTTGAAAAAGTTATGGTTTGTTAAAAAATAAAGACTGAATTTTCTGTAACAACTGGTCAGATACCCTATACTCGCAAAGCATTTCCCAAAGAATAATCAGTGGGACACAGTCAAATGCCCTCTCCAAGTCCACAAAACACATGTAGAGTGGTTGGTAAAAAACTTCATTGCACTCTTAAATCCTAGACAGGATAAAGAGCTGGTATAGTGTTCTATGACTGGGATGAAAAGCGTATATATTCCTCCTGCATCTGAGGTTTGACTAACTGATGGAGTCTTCTTTCCAGGTCCTTGGTATAAACTTACTGTATAGGATAACGGTCTGTAAATTTATCTTACTTTACTCACATTTCACAGAATGTATATTTGGTAATAATTTGATTTGAATTATTGTGGATGAGGAAAAAGTGTAAGATAATGGGGAATTTTGTTTTACTTTGCAATTCTGTTTTAGTGTAATATTTATTGTTAAATGTTGTTAAATTGTTTTAATCTGAAGATGACAAGATTTCATCCTGCTCTCCCATCAGTAGTGACTGGTAATGTAAGATCCGTGGTTAATAAGATGGATGAGATCGCAACGCTAACAAGGACGAAACAAAGGAGAAAGTTTCCCGAAAATGCAGAGTTATGCGTTTCTCAGAGACATGGCTGCCCTTGCCATAATCATCTTCGTTTACATCGCTCCTGAAGCTAACGCGGTGCAGGCGTATGACGTCATCAGCACTGTGACAGCCGACCTCCTGAATCAAAGCCCCCCCGCATTTGTGGCTGCAACGCGCGATTTTAACCACACAAACCTCTCCACTGTTTTACTTATGTTCAAACAGTATGTAGACTGCAAAACCAGAGACAATAAAACACTGGACCTGTTCTATGCCAGTCCTACTGAGGCATACACATCCATCCCCTTCCCTCCTCTGGGCAGGGCTGATCACTACCATGTCCACCTCCAGCCCCTTTACAAATCCGCCGTCCAGAGACAACTTGTAGCCACAAAAACTGTTACAAGATGGAGAAGGGAGTTGAAAGAGACTCTGCAGGGATGCTTTGAGTCAACGGACTGGGATGTTCTTTGTGAGTCCCATGGATTATATCAACTTTTCTGTGGACACTGTGGTTCCCAAAAAAAACATTCTTTGCTGCCCCAACAATAAACCAAGACATTACCAATGTCTATGATATCTCGCGCAACGAGATATCATAGCGTGGCTCAAGCACATTCATCTTGTTTTGCACAACAGAATACGGCCTCCTGTCTCCAGCTAAACACCCCATTAGCTTTTGTAATAGCTTTAGCCCGGTCGGACTGGGCAGCAAAGGGCTGCTTAAATGCCACAAACTCCTCTGCTCTGCCACTTGGACCGCTAGCGCTGACCATAACTACCACTTGACAAACTGACAACGCACACCATACACATACTTTTTTTTTCTTTTTCGAATCTTCGGATCACGTGCGTGCCGAACCGTGGAGTGGGATCGGTTCGGATTTCAGATCAACTGTGATCCGTTGCACCTCTATTATTAAGTGTGCCTATGCAGAGAGGCACACTTATTACTATTCCTCAGATTCATTAAGTGTGCCTATGCCAAGAGGCACACTTATTACTATTCCTCAGATTCATTAAGTGTGCCTATGCCAAGAGGCACACTTATTACTATTCCCCAGATTTATTCTTCTTCTTATTATTAAGTGTGGGTATGCCAAGAGGCACACTTATTACTATTCCTCAGATTTATTATTAAGTGTGCCTATGCCAAGAGGCACTTATCACTATTCCTCAGATTTATTCGTGCCTATGCCAAGAGGTATACTTATCACTATTCCTCAGATTTATTCGTGCCTATGCCAAGAGGTATACTTATTACTATTACTCAGATTTCTTGTTCTTCTTCTTATTATTATTCTCAATCTTCTGCCTGAACTTTCGGCGCGTAACTCACCCCAGAGTTTTGAGGCAAGCTTCACATATGTTATATCATTTTGTGTGGCTGGATTGGGAATGGTGTGCCATGACTTTTGGTGTTCATGACTTCTATAGTTTTTGAAATATTAATATTTTAATGCAACTTTTGGCCCCATTGAAATGAATGAGAAGGCTTCATTTGTTGTGTGTTGGCTCCATGTTTTGAAACGAATTTCAAACTTCATTTGTGGTGTTTTGGCTCTCTCTAGTGGTATGCCACGAGTGGTACAGCCTGTGTACCACTCGTGGCAAAAGTAGTTAAAAAACGTTTAACCTTCTGGGGTCCAGGGTATAATTGGTATAACTGGCCATTTTTAACTACTTTTGATTTTCCCTCCACATTTCACCTTTAAAAACTACTTACTTTGCCTTGTTTGGTATCATCCTTTTCAGCACGACCTCACGTGTCTGAATTTACAGTTATGTTTTCATTTTGACATACTGTATTAACACAATTGATCTAAAAATCAGACAAAAAACATAAAATCAGAGTAGAAAAAGTTATATTTTTTTCTGTAACAACCACAAACATGTTTAATGAATCATATTTCATAACTTTAAATGCAAATATAAATTGTCAATTTTAAAATCCTATGCACAAGTTTTGCAAACAACAAAGTTATTTGCATCCATTTACCTTTTACCTTGATTTTTTAAATAACCATTTCAAACTATTTACAGAACAATCATCTGTTCTGCATTCAATAAGATGCCACACAAATTATTTGTGCCACTCCAAAAAAATAATTTCTGTCCACTATAAAGGAGAACATCACAGCCTGATACCTGCAGGTCTGACAGCAGCAGGTGTATCACTCCTTTTTCTACCTGGAGACAGCAGTCACCTCATTGTTCTAACACACAACACAAAACTATCCACAACACTACACACTAACCACACAAGACAACACATGAACTACACAAACAAATCTTGCAACATCTCAAAATTTGCTCTCTCTCTTTTTCCGCTCTCTCTCTCTCTTTCTGCTCTCTCTCTCTCTCTCTCCATCACTCCTAAAACTTCCCCTGTTTTTCTTTTGTTTGTTTGTTTTTGCTCATAAGCAGAGAGCGCTTGCTAGCGCTGTCCTTAGACAGTAAACGTGACGAAATTATTGAAGAAAAAACGCTGCGTATATATTGTTTGTCATTACTCTGGTTTTACGTGGCCTATCAGCACAATTTAAAAACTGGTGTATATCACCTTGTTGCTTTGTCTTTAAGTGGTCATGTGATTGGCTTACCACAACTGCTTTATTTTTCCACAGTCAAACAGCAGCACTCATGCGATTGTTTTGCCCCCTTAGCTCCAGGTGTTGTGCAGTGATCGTGATTACCGTCTGCGGGAGCACGCACAGCTGCTTAAAGCTGTAGCATCCAGATTACTTACGTAGTGAGCTACTTCCGTGCAACTGATATAAGATGCGGTAAGCTAAACACAGCTTCAACCGTGTGTTTGTTGAAAAATAGTAACGGACCGCATTTTCTTGTTAGTAACTGTAACGGCGTTGTAACGATAGGAATAGTAATTAGTTACATTACTCATTACTGAAAAAAGTAATGCCGTTAGTAACGCCGTTGCTTGTAATGCCGTTATTCCCATCACTGGTTACAATAACTCGTACTGCATACTAGCTAGCATGATGGAGTTTCTATACAGCTGGGTGGGTGCTATGATGTTAATGAGAGTGAACTTTATTTTATTCAGTTTAGTTAGTAGAGTTGCCAACCGTCCTGTAAAAATGAAATCGTCCCGCATTCAGAGAATATATTACGTGCTTCCTATTGAGCTGAAGAGGAACACAGTTTGTCCCGTACTTCAGCTAGAATGGAAAAAGACACAAAGCTGGATGTATTCTGTCGTTGCGCTGCACCGCTGCCTCTTCTCCTCTCATTCTGTCCCCCTCTCTCGCCTGTTGCTGATCAGCTGATCGGCTTTTCTCTCTTGTTTGTTTATCGCCCACTTTGCGCCAGAAAGCGGACACCGGCGGATGTCGCGCTAAACAACAGCAGCACGTTTAAGCTTGATCAGCTGTTGTTAGAATTTATTTAATATTAATTTCTAGTGTCAGCTGATGTTTGCTGGCACCACAGCTGTAAAAGCTGCTGGTCATGATGTCAGTTTGGTTATCTGGTGAGAGGGAAACATGAAGATGAAACCAGGAGATGTCCTTACCGAATCATCAGAGCTAAACAGGTGATGGAGAAACAGGTTTACCTTTTAGGTGACATGAATGAATTGAAGGGAAGTTATGAACAGTTTCCGAGAGACAAATAACACCAGGATCCTTTTCTAAGTAGCTGACAGCTGGTAACTGTGCAGGGGCGGCTCTAGCAAAGTTTTGCCAGGGGGCCAGGTAGGGAAACTGGGAAAGGGGGGCACCAAGAAATACTTTTCTTTCTTATTCTCATTTAAAATATCTAGCTTTCATTAAAAAATCATCTGAATCTTACAACTAAAGTTTTTATCTGATGTAAAATGTATAGAAATCATACATGTACCAACAAGACAGTGTACATCACTGTCACAACCGCGTTTGTTTTCATTCAAAGGCTTTATGGCTTTAATACCTGGTGGGCCGGTCTGTAGTCAAAATGCCCAGGCCGATTTCTTGTCCCCAGTCCAGCCCTGCTCTGCTTTATAAACTGCTGACTAAAAGAGCCTTTGATCCCTGTACTTCAGCCAAGGTAAGCATTTGCTTTTTATTTACAGTGGTCCCTCGTTTATGGCAGGAGTTACGATCCAAAATTACCCCACAATAGTTGAAATCGGTGAAGTTACAGAGCCTTGACCTGAATTTTTAAAATATTTGGAAGAAAGCACTATGCTGCTGAAAAATGAAAAATAAATATTTACAAAATGTCTGGATAAATATTTTTTTTACGTGCTTGATGTGTGTGGAGCGGTGTGATCTGCAGTGCCGCTGCAGGGGAGGCGGACGCACGTGAGCGGGATCTGCACTCAGGCCTCGCCAGCTTAAAGTCTGTGATCTCTCGGCTGTTGTGTTGGTGTGTGTCAGGCTGTGAGTTGAAAAGCTGCAGCGGGCTGTGTGGGTACAGCAACCATGTGTGAAAAGTGGTCAATTAAGAAATTGTCATGATGCTGACTCCATGGACTCAGTGATTTTGTGTTTGGTGTATTTATTATGTGTGCCTATGCCAAGAGGCACACATATTACTATTCGTCGGATTTATTATTCTTATTATTGTGTGGATGCTGGAGGCATCCACACTATTGAGTTCCTGTTTCTCTTTATTCTTTATACTTTATTATTGTGTGGATGCTTTAAGCATCCACACTATTGAGTTCCTGTTTCTCTTTATTCTTTATTATTCTAGTTGCGTTCCGTACACTTTTTGGCACTTAACTAGTGCCACAATTTTCAGCCGATTTTCACCGTTCAAATTTTAAACTATTCTGCTATTTCTGCTAATGTGCGCTATATCTTTTGGTATTTTATACTATTATACTTTTTAAAATATTAAGCTTTTTGTGCTTATTTTTGTCCCATTGAAATGAATGGGAAACTTTCGCAATTCTGCTAAAACTTGCTTGTTTTTGAAACTTAACTACTTTTTTCTACTTTCACGTAGAACAACCATTCAAACTTTAAAATGTTCTCAAATTATTGGGCTATTCAGGAATAAATCAGCTTTTTCAAATCTTTTACCGTTTTACTTTTATGCCTCTTAAAGTTTTGAGTTGCAAAATTGTGATTTTTCACAAAATACATGCGTTGTTATGGTTGCTATGCACTTGGCTTCCAGTGTGCCACTGAAGGTTTTGCAGTCTTCTCTTCATGTCCGAACAACTTCTTGCTACTTGCTCAATTTTCACTCAACTTCCACAAATTATACATCAAAACGTAGGTATTTTTGCTGGCTTTCAGAAAATGTCACTATCATGGTTGTCAGATTTATAGAATTTTGGCAAATCTCCTCAGACCAACACAAAGTATGAAAACTCTCCATAGAAAGTCAATGGAGAGCTTGTTCAAAATCACAGCTTGATTTCTGTAATGAGAGGCATATTCGAATCATCATATCTCCTTAACGAAGCAAAGTTAAGACATAAGGCTTGTCCCAGTATATCTTGAGACACTCCTGACGCTCACAATTCAAGAATTTTTTTCTCACCTATTACCGTTCTGAAATGAGTTAGACTTGTTTGAGGGTAGGAAATTCGTCCTTCGCTCAGATTTCTTCAGATTTCAAACTCTGGAAATGAGGCACTTTTTTCTCTCGTCATATCTTTTTGATGGATTTCCACAGAGACCTGAAAATTTCCATGATTGTTCACCAAAGCCTGCTGTCTCTTACGGTGAAAGAATTATATCAATACTCCAAATAGATTTAGAGTTAGAAAGCGTTGTTTGAGGGCAAGCCAAGGCAGTTTTCGCTTACCTATACTCAGTTATGGTGCATTAGAAGTCAAATATCTTCAATAATTCATATTTTAATGATAAAGTGTCAACACTTTAAGATTCCCCCATCTCTTCTGAACAAAACGGTGTAAGAATGACCGTTCTAGCCCCTACGGTTAGGAAATTATGGTCATTTGTTTGAGGGGAGTCGTCATTATGAGAAATAGACTGCAAAAATCCTGTGTCTCTCTGTGCTGCGTGCACCTGTTTTGGCGGGAAAAAGTGCACAGGCTCTCTGATTGGTGGATTCAAATTCAGCAGCTCCCAGGCTGCTTGACTGAGCTAGAAACTTACTTCTCTCT
>CAKLIZ010003583.1:0-16096 GCA_922035795.1 Oreochromis mossambicus
TGGTCAGCATCTTCCTCTGCCTTTGGCTGCTACCACAGCTGCAAAACGTCTCGTCGACATTGTTGTGTTTGTTGGGACAAAACGTACAAACATACAGTGCAGCACTGCAGAGTCACACTGCTGTAAATTTGAACACATTCTGTACTGTACAGGAGACACGGCACGAGATTGGCTGACAACGGTCTACAGCCAATCAGGACGCAGAGCAACGCGCTGTAAAAAACAAAAGCATGCAAGATTGCACAACAAAGATCAGCGAAGGCCGCCAAAGGTGAACTGTGTTGCAGCGAGGGACCAGCGTATATATGGTTGTTGGGACGATAAATGTCTTTGAGCTTGTGTCAGAAGACGAGCTGCAGCTTTCTGCACCAGCTGCAGTCTTGCCAGGCAGGTCCCACTAACTCCAACATATAAGGAGTTACAATAATCCAGCTGGGATGTCATGAAAACGTGGCTCGTTCAAGGTTTCTAAAAGATAGAAATGATCTCACCTTAGATAAAAGCCTCAGTTTGAAGAAAGACCGCTGGACAACTGAGCTCAGCTGTTTTTCAAAGGTCAAACTGCCGTCAAATATAAGCCCCAAATGTAATAATGCCATTTAATAAAAGAGCTGAACCAGTCTAATAGAGCGCCCTTGATGCCGCCATGCTCCAGTGGTGACATCAAGATGCTGTGGTCAATAGTGTCAAAGGCAGCGGTCAGATCCAAAAGCACAGCTGAGTCTCCTGATCAGTGGCTGATAAAAGATCATTAAGAACTTTAAAAGTGCAGTTTCAGAGCTGTGAAGAGCTTCAAAACCAGACTGAAACCTTTACAACAGATTGCAGCTGAACAAATATAATCTTTTACAAAGTCTTCGACAGGAAGGGAAGATTTGAAATAGGCCTGAAGTTTGAGCGGACAGAGGATCCAGATCAGGTTTTTAAGTACAGGCTGTACAACAGCATGTTTAACCTCCTAAGATCCGAACTCTTCCACAGCATGCATTTTTAATTTCTCTTTGATATTTGGGCTTATTAGGGCCCGATGAATGTAAAAACCAAGAATTACGAGATTTTTTTTTTAACCTTGTTTTTGTTTTTATGAAAAATCAGAGCCAAATATGAGGATAATCGTTTAAAGTTTTGATAGAACAGTAGCAGTATAATGTCCTCGCAAGTGGATATCAGGCCCTTGTAGAGCAAAATTGAGTATTTTGGTCTAAATAACCCAAAATGTGATGTCCACAGATGTGGACGCCAGGTCCTAGGAGGTTAAAACAGGCTGTACAACACCTGAACTAAGACTGCTGTTAAAAATCACTAAGATGTCGGAACCAACAACCTTTAAAATCTTTTTAAGTATGTGTTGGAACAACATCAGATGATGTCTTTATAGCATCACATCGTTCCTCCACCTGATCAAACCACACAGGCTCAAACTGATCAAAAACAGCTGAGCAGGTGAATATTTTAGAAAGGTCATGTGAAGGCGGCCGATCATAGATCGAAGCTGTTTTATCTTATTGATAAAAACTGCAGGAACCTTTCACAAGTTTCTGAGGAACTATTAATATGAGAAGCTGGAGAAATAATTGAACAAAGAAGCTGAGGATTGTTGGAGCATTTCTCAATAATATTAGAAACAGCTTTTGACTTCTCTGCGTTGACAGTGTCCTGATACCTGTACAGACGGTCTCTCAGCATCAGAAAACACACCTGCATCTGTTTCCCACTTACGTTCAGCCTTCCTGCTCTCTCGTCTGGCTGAACGAGCAGCCTCGTTTATCCACGGGTCCGATTGTGGTTTCATAGTTTTAAAAGGAGTGACCTCATCAAGGACAGTTTGGCATTTATCATAAAAATTAGATGTCATCTGCTCGGTACCATCGCCGAGGGGAGATCTTAAACCCTTTAAAAGCAATAGAAAATAGTTCTGTTGCAGATGGGTTAAATAGACGACAATGGGGTGTTGGAATAAGAGGAGTAAAATGGCAGTGAGTTAAAAATATATCAAACACAACCGTGAAAAAACAGCATCACGTGTTTCCATGTTTAGGACCGGTAACCCTAAAGACAGCACAAGATCCAACGTATGAGCCTGTTTCTGGGTTGGGCCCAACACAAACTGAGCACGACTGAAGGAGTCGATCAAACTTAAAAAGTCTCTGGCCAGAGGATTGGAGGGACAGTACGTGAATATTAAAATCTCTGACAATTAAAGTTTGATCAGTTTGGACGATAGCAGCTAAAAAGTCTTGAATAAAATCCTTGTGATGTTTTGGAGGTCTGTATACAGCTGCACCGAGTGTCGGCCGGGACGCCCCAAACAACAAACATCACAAGTTAGTGCTAACAGCACATTTGAGTTACTCACCCCCTCCCTCCTGGCTAACAGCTTTGTTTTTTCTTCTTGGTTGGCAACCAATGTTAAGGCGCATTACCGCCCCCTGACTCACAGCTCAGTGGACATTTAGATGAGAAAATATATATTTGACACATTTGTGGAAAATACTAATAAAATAAAAATAAATGAAATAAATGTTCCCTTTAGAAATCTTAATTTTTTTGCTCTTTTTTTGCTCTATAAAAAGTTTTTCTTTTACAATCAAGTTTGAGTGAAAATGTAAATTTTTTGCACTCTCTGGTCAACTGACTCAGTGACTCAAATGACTCAAAAAACCTGATTCACTTTGGTGAGTGACTCATTCAAACTCGATTCAGTAAAAAGAATCAAATTCACCATCACTAGTAACCACAACCATAATTCATTCATAAGGGGCACTGGATTATGAGGAGCACTGTCGATTTTTGAGCAAATTACAGGATTTTAAGTGCGCCTTATAGTGCAGAAAATATGGTTTATGGTTTTCCTTTGATCTTAGCAAATATCTACGCCCCTATTTGGGACGATCACAGTTTTTTCATTAATGTCTTTACACGGCTCCCCAATATGGCATCACACCATAGCATCTTTGGGGATAGCATCTAATTTATTACATTAATTAAACATACAAATTCCCAGTTATTTCCAGACAGGACTTACAACACATCCTGCTGATATCCCAGCTGCACATGAGACTTACCACACAAACGGTGCGAAAATGACACAACACTGCAACCCGTCACACCCAGCTTAGCGACACTGCAATCGTGGCACGCACTGCAAACAATTCGGGTCTCAGCGCAGCTGGGAATCAGCGCTATGCATGACCTGCGATCTGGGAGATAAAGGGAAGTGGCACAAACAATTAAACAAAAACCAAAAAGGGAGGTTAGTCCACCCTTACACAACTCACTCTCAATCAATAACCGCCTTTACGGCTGGACGGAATAACCAAAACAAAATTACAAATCAATCAAAAGAACAAAAAAAAGGACAGCAGAGACAGCACAGCTGAAAAACACAAACGACATTATCGATTAAAATATTACCCAATAAAATATCAATTTTATGAAACCATTCAAAATCATGAAGCTAAAACAAACACTCAATATACCTACAATATTGATCAGTTTCCCTGAGCGCAGTCGATCTAGGGCTTGATCAATTCTTCTATTAAAATTCGTGGTCACACTAAAAAAGTCCAATGACACACATTAAAAATGGGCACCTACAATAGCAAATGATCCAACCAAAAATGGCAAAAGTCTCTTACCGACAGTATACCCACTCGCACCCGAGTGAATTAATTGCCTCTGGTTTTTTCCACAGAAGAGCGCTGACTTCACCCCACACACCCACTACCTTTTCACAGCTCTTCAGCCAATCACCTGGCAGAGAGCAACAAACTGCCAGGTGACATTTGTTACATACGGCTCCTCCCAGGCAAACGATGACGTAGCGCTAGAAAACCTTTTTCAAAGACTTGAAGGAAAACAGGATAAAGAGATGCTGTGGAAGAGAGACAGAGGTTAATAACAGATATGATTCGATGCAGAGAGGTCTGTTAACACATAGTGAGTGAAGTAGAAACACCCAATGCATCATGGGAATCCCCGGCAGCCTACGTCTATTGCAGCATAACTAAGGGAGGATTCAGGGTCACCTGGTCCAGCCCTAACTATATGCTTTAGCAAAAAGGAAAGTTTGAAGCCTAATCTTGAAAGTAGAGATAGTGTCTGTCTCCTGAATCCAAACTGGAAGCTGGTTCCACAGAAGAGGGGCCTGAAAACTGAAGGCTCTGCCTCCCATTCTACTTTTAAATACTCTAGGAACAACAAGTAGGCCTGCAGAGCGAGAGCGAAGTGCTCTAATAGGGTGATATGGTACTACAAGGTCATTAAGATAAGATGGGGCCTGATTATTTAAGACCTTGTATGTGAGGAGCAGGATTTTGAATTCAATTCTGGATTTAACAGGAAGCCAATGAAGGGAAGCCAAAACAGGAGAAATCTGCTCTCTCTTTCTAGTCCCTGTCAGGACTCTTGCTGCAGCATTTTGGATCAGCTGAAGGCTTTTCAGCGAGTTTTTAGGACATCCTGATAATAAAGAATTACAGTAGTCCAGCCTGGAAGTAATAAATGCATGAACTAGTTTTTCAGCGTCACTCTGAGACAGGATATTTCTAATTTTAGAGATGTTGCACAAATGGAAGAAAGCAGTCTTACATATTTGTTTAATATGTGCGTTGAAGGACATGTCCTGGTCAAAAATGACTCCAAGGTTCCTCACAGTGTTACTGGAGGCCAAGGTAATGCCATCCAGAGTAAGAATCTGCTTAGATACCATATTTCTAAGATTTTCAGGGCCGAGTACAATAACCTCAGTTTGATCTGAATTAAGAAGCAGAAAGTTAGCGGCCATCCAGGTCTTTATGTCTTTAAGACATTCCTGCAGTTTAACTCATTGGTGTGTGTTACCTGGCTTCATGGACAGATAGAGCTGCGTGTCATCTGCATAGCAGTGAAAATTTATGCTATGTCTTCTAATGATGCTGCCTAAGGGAAGCATGTATAATGTAAACAGAATTGGTCCTAGCACTGAACCCTGTGGAACACCATAATTGACCTTAGTGTGTGAAGAGGACTCTCCATTTACATGTACAAATTGGAGTCTATTAGATAGATATGATACAAACCACTGCAGTGCAGTACCTGTAATACCTACAGCATGTTCTAATCGCTCTAATAGGATATTATGGTCAACAGTATCATCCATCACTATTTTCAGATGCGGATGATAAAGGATTCAGAAAGTTAGTTCATGCAGGCCCATATGACAGAGAATGTGCATGTTCTTTTTGTTTTCATATTTTAATTTATATTTAATTGTGTTGTGGTTTGCAGTGTTTTGTGTTGTTTCACTTTAAATTTGTTTAAAAGGAAAAAGCTGAAAATTTAAATAGTTAAAAGTTGAAATGTAAATAGTTGGTTTTTGTATTATATGATTTATTTATTACATTTTATGTGGAGTGAATATATAAAAGTATATTTACGGTGGCCCCTAGAGACAAAGCATGTACAAAACACAACAGAAGTGCTCCAGGATGCTAGGCGCAGTGTTGAGCTTTTGTTACCTAGTGGCTACACAAGCCAGGAAGTACCAACGACCGGATTTGGTGTGTGGTAGTAACAGGTAAATGAACATTTTTTAAATTATTTGAATATATATGAGTGCTTGTGTATAAATACACAAACCATACACGTATGCTTTCAATTGTGTAATTTAAGTGATCTAGGTAGCTCTGTTTGGGAAGTTCAGTTAATGCTAGAAATGTGTTTTAGAGTTTGTACGTGCTTTGTCTCTAGGGGCCACTGTATATATTTATATATAAACATATATAAATAAAACCACAGGGATTTTTTTTTTTTACATTAGTAATTCCTTTTGTGCATAATTTTATATTATTGTTAATAATAAATTAATTAAAGCAAAACAACCTGAAGAGCCGGTTCGGAAGGAAGGTGTCCGTTTTGGGATTATGTTCCCGGCGAGACTTCGTATGAGGCACAACGGGGAGGAGAAAGAGTTCCTGGATGCGACGAAGGCAATGGAATATGTCAAAGAACATATTATTAGTGTTGAAGAGGCTTCGTCTGGTACGTAGGAGCACTACGGCTGGTTGTCTCAGTCATTGCTGCGTATGCAGGACTCTGTTTATCACAGCGTCCACGTTATGATAAAGAGTTTGGAGACACTTGTTGCTAAGACACTGAAAATTATTTGATAAGCATATTTTTGTTCATTTTGTTTTATGGTAATATAAACGTCTCTGGAAAGGGTCTATATTTTGTTTGGACGTGTATCTGTCTGTAGGATATGTTATTTCACGTGGCCGGCGGGAGCCTGAGGGTTTGACTTATAATAAACTAAACAAGGACAGGCTGTATGTGTGGATCTGTCGGGGGGGGGGGTTACAGGGGACCAGGTCCTTTCTGTGGAACTCCAACCTACGAATTTATTTCTTCCCCCTGGGTCTTTCGTAAGTAGAAAATTTTCGTAAGTCGAAGCACCCATCGTGCCTTTTGAGTGAGGTGATGCTGAACGATAGGCTATAGGCTAATTGCTAACTAGAACAACAATACGTCGTTCAAGTGGAACAGCGAAGCGCAATTACGAAAGCCAAGGGGTTGTCACATGATTCAGAAGGCATTTTGGGCATTGTAGGCTCAGCCAATCAGAGCCAGCGGATTTCGTTACACGGGCATAAATATTGCCATTCAGTGCCTTCGTAACTTGAATTTTTTGTTAAATGGAGTATTCGTAAGTCGGGGTTCCACTGTATTTATTCATTTATTTTTATTATGCATGTCTTATGCCTGGTGCCTTTATATATTATTATCAGAGCATTGATGACTACGGTGCAATCATTTAGTGATTGTGTGGTAAATTTTGTAAGATGGAATGTAAAATCACTTAATCACCTGGTCAAACGGAAAAAGGTGATTACTCATTTACAACGACTTAAAACAGATATAATTTTACTTCAGGAAACACATTTGTGTACCTCTGATCACTTCTGGATCAAGACTGGATGGGTAGGTCAGATATTTTACTCTGAACTTAACTCTAAAGCGGAAACTAGTGAGCTTGACTTTGGGACCTGAAGGAGACGGAGTTTAGGACCCAGATTACTCCGCGAGACTCCTGACTACGGCAGCTGTAATGCTCCAACGATCCATCAGTCGGTGCGGCTTCGCAGCTTACCAAAGTCATACTAAAACATTTTTGACAGATTTTTGAGTGCAGATTTTGTAGCACATACAATCAGTTCGAAGTCAGTAAGCACAACCAGAATTCATACATAAGGCGCACTGATGATTTTTGAGAAAATTACAGGATTTTAAGTGCGCCTTATAGTGTGTAAAATATGGTTTATGGTTTTCCTTTGATCTTAGCAAATATCTACGCCCCTTTTTGGGACGATCACAGTTTTTTCACTAATGTCTTATCGCGGCTCCCCAATATGTCATCACACCATAGCATCTTTGGGGGAGAATTAAACTGCTCATTATCTGCTCTGGACCACAGTTCACACAAAAGTACGGTTAGTCCAAAGTCACCATGTGTCATTCAGAGCTTTCTTGATAATTATGGGATAGCTGATGTATGGAGATTTCATAATCCTGCTTCACGTCATACTCTTTTTTTCCTAATGTCCATAAAACATATATTTGTATAGAAAAACGTCTCCCTTTAGTTACAGAAAGTGATTATAGACTCTGGTGATTTCTCCTCTTGTTTTTTCGATGTGTATTCCTGATGCCTGCTCCAACTATCAGCCATGGAGATTCAACTCAGTGTTGTTAGCAGATGAAGAGTTTGTCAGTTACAAAAGGTTTCAAAGAGATTTTTTTTTCTCGCTACCAATCAGACCCTAGAGATGTCATCATCAATCATTTGGGAATCTCTAAAAGCATCTGAGAGGCCAAATAATTTCATTTTGTGCAAAACAGAATAAAATAGCGACCGAGCGCCTACTAAACTAGATGCTGTGTACAGCCGCTCTCCTGAGCCTGTATTATATACACAGCAGTTAAAACCACAAACTGAATACAATCTCACAAAACAGGCTGAGTATCTGATTTTAAAGTTGCAGCTACGCTTATGAACATTGAGAAAAAACAGCTCACCAGCTACGACAAAGAACGGCTAACCAAACTATCCTTGAGATCCACAATGACCAGGGAATAAGGTCTACAGATAACCAAGATATAAATAACAGTTTTTTAAATTACTATCAGACTTTATACGGCTCCTCCCAGGCAAACGATGACGTAGCGCTAGAAAACTTTTTTCAAAGACTTGATATTCCCTCCTTGGGAGAAGATGTGATCGCTAGTCTGGAGGAACCTGTCTCTAATGTTGAAATTGAAGCGGCCGTACGGAGCGTGCAGTCTGGAAAATCTGCTGCCCCGACGGGTATCCATCTGATTTTTTCATAAAGTTTTCTGACCAACTGAATTCACTGTTAAAATCAACTTTTGCAGAATCCTTCCTCTCACAGTCGTTGCCTCCAACAATGCATCACGCAGTTATGTGTTTAATTGTAAAACAGCAAAAAGACCATTTAGATTGTCATTCATGTCGTTTAATATCTTTGTTCAACACAGACACCAAGATCCTGGCTCAAGTGTCATTCTTTTGAGTAGTGAGTATATTTCCTAAATTTTAGTATTTTTTTTTTTAACAAAGTCTTGTTTAACAATGTGAACAGTCACATTTCTTCCTTTATTTGGAACAAAAAGCCGCCCAGGCTGAAACAGAGTTTATTACACAGACCGTGGAGCGCAGGAGGCAAATCTTTGTTGTGTTACTGGGCATCAAATATAAGGGCTTTATTATGCTGGGTAAAAGATGATGATCATTTATTTTCATGGTGAAGCGAGATTGATCAAGCTGTGTGACAGCACCTTGCGTTTACGCCGGGCTGTGAGCTGCCCTGAATCTACTTGCTACACCCCCCTTTCACCCAATTTAATTTTTCAATCCTAATTTAAAACTATTCCTGACTTTCCCTTCTCTCATCTGATCATCTCAAGCACGTCCTGTACCAAATTTGCTTCCTCTTTTCAAGCCCACATTTAATTACAAGCTCTACCACATTTGCCCTATACGGCTGTCTCGACATGTTTCCTATCAACTTAACAGAGTTATTCTCAGAACTCAGAGCTGAAGTTCCCCTTTCCTAAGTCTGTATGTTCTAGAAGAGAGCAAGCTGCTAGTCGGTAAACAAGTTTATCATCACAAAAGTTATTAGGTAAAAAGTCACGTAGACATTTGCTTAGTAATCCTAAAAGAGCACATTTCATGTAGCTAATCACATATATACGATTTTCCTTTGACATATCTGTATGTGCAAGCCTAAGTTATAACCTCTTATTCTAGAAATCAAAAAGAACCTGAAAATAACCATTTCTGCCTCAGTTTTACCATACCTAAATTATCAAAAACCCCAAAAGTCATCAAGTAATCCTACCCCTTTCAAATTAAACCTTAAATCCTGTAACTCCCCCCTTTTGTGACACATCTTATGTGTTACAAACTCAAAATCCTTCACTCGAGCTTAGGAAATTAAAAGAAAAAGGTTAGTCATATCATGTTAGGTATACATGCTCCGGCCCTTCAAACCTGTGTTTAAGGAATGAAATCAGATTAATCATCATGTCAAATCTTTTCTTGGCTCCATCCACAGCCTGCATCCTTGGAACGTCCTAGAAACAAAACCTGTATGTTAACCTCAACTTCACATTTCATACTCAGTTTTCCCCACTTATGATCCAACCTGTGTTATAAAAAGAAAACTTAAAACAGAACAGTTATCAGTCATGTGTCCAACCTTAGTCCAGTCTTTATCTCAGTGTCCAGTCGGTCCAACCTATGGTCTGCCTGGTCCGTCCATTCACCGTCCATTTCCACACATTCACTCACACGCATTAACATCAGGTATTGCTAATAGTGGAGACTTCCCGCACAAATAATCAGATTTTCCACTCTCAGCAAAATCAACTCCTTTATTTTCTTTTTACTTTTTTTCTACGAGAATAGTTCTTTATGCTTTTGGACTGGATTGGTTCGCTGCAATCCTTTTAGACAGGGACTCACAATCTGATCAGATCCCCACAGGTAACCTCTTTCCTCCGCCCATTGTAATCTGGAAAAGGTCACCTTATGTTTTGTTCTCCCGAGACTTTTGTCAGCGCTGTTGCTCACTCTTTTGCAGGCCTGCTTAGAACAAAAATGAGAAAAAGAGAGCTGATTATTAGCTCATCAAAACACAAAACAAAATCACCTGACAGGTTTTTCTAAGTGCACTGTTACAAAAATAATGGGCCCAATTCTAGACATGTCCATGTTCAATAAAACTCCCTCTATTAAAATAAGAAAACAACACAGAAGAAGAAGTAACCCATCACTACAACAACAACCTCAACAATCTTAAACACATAACATTTTGCCACAAGTTCTTCAGGGTCCTGACACTCTCAGATCAACTTAACATAATTTCACCTGCTCAAAACAAAGAAAAATCTCGTTAAACGCCACACAACTTGCACACCATCAACGCTAAATTCTAAATTTTCTCTTCTAAAAATTACACACTAAACGAGTTGGACAACATGATAAACAGACTCCTACGCTAAACCTGCCATCTGATCTTCATGAACTCTTTTGTATTTTAAGGTTAATGCATTTTCTATTTGTGTCTGTGATTGTGTATATGTTTCTTTTTGTGGGGGTTTTCAGGCTCCTTCACAATTCTCCACTTAAACAGTCAGCTTTCTCTTTCCCAAATTTGCTAAACCCAATTTTGATTTCCCACCTTAGATAACAGCATTCCTTGTCCTCAGCCAGAAGTTAGAGCTTGCTTTTCAGGTTCAGGGAACAATTCACCCTGAAAGACAGTGAGTGTCTCCCCTCTTTGGCTCATCACTGGTCATTGTTAATGACATTTCCCCCTCTGCCCCAGCCCTGCGGCTTTACCCTTGAAGCCCCGTCTCCACCAGTGAGTCCGAGCTCACCGTGACTTAGGTTCAAGCAATCGTGACTGCGCCTTGCCTTAGGTTGTCCCTGGGTTTCGAGGTGGGATCTTACCCGTCATGGGCTATCCAGCCTTCCATGCTCGCCTGATACGGGGGCCAAGTGGGCACGGGTACTATGAGGGGAGGGGACACACTGACTCTGGAAATTAAAGGAGTGTAAGCTGCTTTCTTATTAAACTATCCCACTTCTGATTGTTTCCAACAATAATTTCACCTGTAGCAATTTGTGTACGTGCGTTTTCTATTCATTAATGTAATTGTCAGTTCATGTATTTATTTTCTCGGTCTTTCTCTTTTCTAAAACATGTAATTAATACATTTTCTTTTCTTAAGACATTCAGTCTCTAATTGCTCTGTTTTCATGTTGCAACGTCTCTCCCCAACTCACCAGCTATAATCAGACTTCCTGTTTGACGCACACACCCTCTGAAGTTTGCCTACGCACCCATTTTTCTCTCAGACTTCCACTTTTCCACTCACTCTCCTATGTGTTATTATTACTTATTTATTATTTTGTACAAGTCACACAGAATCATTCAAGTACTCACAACATTCACACACTTAGAATCACTCGAAATACGCTTTCCTAAGAGTATTTTATCAAACATGCTTGTTCAGAATCAGAAAGAGGAAGTAGACAACACTCAGTAACTGCGTCTGTCCTCTTAAAAGAGAAGAGAAATAAACACATATGGGACAATTCTCCCCATCTTAGACGAAATGTGACCTTTAATGTCCGTTTCTAAGTCATGTTCTTCTCCATACACGACTCTTGGCCTCCAGGGCATAAAACTTTGAGCATAATTTTTTACTTTACCAGAACCCTCATACTAAGACTAAGACTGCTATATGTGCAATTTTTTGTTTGACAAAGTTGTATTTTGTATTTTCTTACTCAGCTGTATATAGTATTGGCATTCTATTTTATTCTATTGTGTATATATCATTCTATTCTACTTTATTTTATTGCATTCCAGTGTTTTCTAATTTTTACTGCATAACTTTGCACTTTTGCTGTAACCAAAACAAATTTCCCACCTGTGGGACTAATAAAGGTCATCTTTATCTTTAACTAGCCCTAATCTAAATCCTGTCTCATCCACTGCTGAAATTCTAGTTCAATGCACACATGTATTGCAGTTTAAAATTAAAAGAGGAAGTAACTCACACCTAAGAACTTTGTGTGTGTGTTAATGTCTGTGTCCCTTTAAATGAAAAAAGGTGAACACATGTGGTGAGTTTTCCTCAATTTACACAAAATATGACATTAAATATCCTTTTCTAATTCCTGTTCTTCTTTAAACACCATGAATGACCTCCAGGTCATAACCTTTGGACTTATAACTCTGATATAAGTCCACACAGCGCACCAAGCACAGAGAAAATTCAACCTCAGTGCTTCAGAATTCTCCTCAAAATTCAGAAACTGTTTCTGTCATTTATCTGCCCAAGAACTTCATCATATGGACCTCGCCGGGTCCAGTAATCTTCAGCACATGTACATCACTGCGGCCAGTGCTGATTTGAAAACAGTTTCTTGTCTCAGTTTACCCAGCATTCACTTATCAGATGGACCGCAGCCGATCCATACATATCAACACAATTGTGTGTCCACATGTACACAACTTATTCTTCACTTGTGTCCCAGCACATCTAGTAATATCATCAGAATTACTTCAACATGGTAAACATTGATTTTCCTTTTAAAATCAACTTACCATTAAAACTCAAGATCACAGCTGACTCGATTCTCTGAAATCCTGAGTCAGTTAAACACCTTGTTCAACTCACGGTGTCTTTTTCTCAGACTCCCTCGTCCGAGCTCACTCTTTTTACCCCGACATCTCCGCCAGAATGTTACGAGATCTTCATAGACCCAAAAGTAAGCATATTATTTCCCTGGTCAAAAATCAAGCCGTTCCTCACACAGTAATTCTTAATCCAACAGCCTTTGTGTTTTGAAACTAAAAGGAGGAAGGAACAGCGCCCAATTTTTAACTGTGCATGTTGTCACTGAACAACACACAGACACAGACACAGACCCAGGGCAATTCTTCCTGGATCATTTACCAACATTCAAACCAACACAGTCCGCATTGATTATTTTCTGGACCTCAGCGGATCCACCAAAATTCATATAAATATATCAGCCATTCACCGATTTATTTCTTTTCCTCAGACCACCAGATCTGTTTCTTCAGCACAATAAACACTGATTTTCCTTCAAAATCAGTTTACCAAGAGCCACAAAACCATTTCTGACTCGATTTTCTGAACTTCTGTGTCACTTAAACATCCTGACAGCACCAGGTGTTTCTGTCGGACTTCCTCGTCCGAAATTACTCTTTTTTTACTCACAAATAAGTGTGTCTCAAAATGATCCTCTGATCATAGCTATTTCTGAGGCCACAACTCTCAGCAGTGCCACCTGAGTAAAATCTTAGTAAATGTCTTTACTAAGGGGGGAGTTCTTCAACTCCGTGACTAACACTTATTGAACCATAAACTGACCAATAAACTCTTATATTCTCTTATTCTTAAACATGCATTGGTCTCTTTTTCTCTTTCACCATGAAATACCATATAACCTTTTAACTCAGTACTGTCTGTTTCTCAAAGTTTCATTGTCCTTGCTTCAAAGCTTCTCATTACTTCCAAGTTACTCATTCATTACTTCGACGTTTTACTTTATTCTCGAGAATTTTGTTCTCTCTTATCTAATCTAAAAACTTCACGGTCTGCCTCGCCCATTCAATACACAGAATCTCTTTTCCCTTTTTCTTTGACAAGAGATACTCAAAAATTCTGCAAATTCTCTGCACTCCGGAGGAGGCTCACAGCTTTATTTATTACTCTGTTTCTGGTTGGATTAAAATAACTCTTATATTAGAATCACCCTGTCCAGTGATACTGTATTTCAAAATCACCAAATGCACTATGCAATGCAATCAATCAATGTGTCCGTTCTCTGTTAAAATTAAAAGGGGAAGTGACCGCACCCAAATTTTAACTGCGCACTTTTTCCCCAGCAAGAAAAGAACAGAAAAAGAGACTTTTACAGCCTCTCACACACCCAGCCTGCAGCCGGCTGACACTTTAAATCATTTCAGACAGTTTCTTACGTCACAGTTTTCAGCTGTAACGTGTAAGTCACAGCGACCCGGATATCTGCACAACGCACGTATTTTATGAGACCTCCCCAGGTCCACAGACTTCGAGGAAATGTCAACAGAAAACACAGCGCTTCACTGACCACGGCTGGTCCACAAATGCACAGGTAATACTTCTTAATCGTCTCTCATAGCTCACAGTATTTATTCTCAGAATTTCTTCAACACAACAGACCTTAGTTTCACTTTACTGCTCGGCTGGCTTTACTGCAAAACCTCAAGCTTACGGCTGGCCTGAGTTTCTCTTAGATCATATATCAACTCCTCGGACCTTTGCGTCCGGTATTTATTCTTAACACGTCACAATTCCTTACACACAAATCAGTCTCTTTTCTCTCTATTTCCTTAAAACAACGTCTCTGATTACTTTTAGCTCAGTACTGCTTCTCCCGAGCCGGCCATAAATGCAACAATACACTTAAGTTTCACTTTCGTTGCCAAGAAAGATTTTCATTTCAAACAAAACTCAAAACAGAGATCAACGGATGACCACTTGACTACCTATTTTAGAATTATTTTCCAATACAGCACAATTTCAGTTTAAGAGGTTTGTGCCTTACCTTTTTGTGGGCCCAATAGTCAAGCAACCACCGTGACGTCTGCCGTCCGATCACCTGATCTGGCCTCGACCTCCGCCGACAACAAACACCTGATCGTCAGTTGCCCGCATCCTCCACCAAATGAAGCGAGATCGATCAACTGCAGACCAGACAACAAACGACGGAGGCTCCAGAAAAGTGCAATCAAACTATGAGTTTATTAGCACAGGAGAAGACATATCAGGATATGTCCTCTGACAAAAATACATGTTGAGAACACTTTTAAAGCAGTGGGGTATCCGCCCCCCATGGCGTCAACACAAGACAAAAGTTCATCGTGTACAGTCAATGGTATATCTTGTACATTTTCAATAGCTATAAACAGACATATAACAGACATAACTTCCCCTTTCTGCAACACCTTCCATGCACAATCATAGTCTTAAGCCTTCAGAGTGTCTGAGGGCTGGTTATTGCCTCCCGTCATCTGCTACTAAGTAGGTAGGTAAAAGGGCAGCCAGTTACTAAAAGGTCAAAGACACTTGGGCCTTCGCTCAGGCCTGTTGCTAGATTTATGTATTGTAAGCATGCATGCAATCAACCTGCTATGTTCTCATCCTCCCTCAACATGTATCACCTGGACACTCTCACCAGTGAAGCTTAAAAGCCTTTTGGACGGAACATCAACTCGAAACAAGCACAGTTATGCAGTGTGTATAAAATGATCATAAATAAACCTGTGAATAGAAAGGTTAATGTGATGACAAACATATTCAATGCAATATGAACCCTGTAAGAAATATTACTGTTAAAGTAATACTGTAAAACATGTTATTAATGCAGTCATCGTAAGGCAGATTATATGATAGCAATAAAAGAATCTCTGAATCCCAACAATGGGTAACACTGGAACAGCTGTCAGTGAATCGATGCTCCCTGTTTGGTTACTGGCTGGGCCGTGGTTGCATTGGTTTGGATGGGTTGGGGGCTGTTTACTGATCCTGCTGTAATTGTTGTCAGATGTAATTTTATGTTCAATGAAAAACCCTCATATGATCTTATAGGTGATGTAACAGTTTGATAGGATCCAGAGGTGACTGCCATTGGAAAGAGTTACTTTTTAAACACAGGCTTGAAAAAGTCTTCAAATATTTTGTTTTCAGTTATTTAAAACTTGTTAAAAGTAAATTGAAATTGTTATAATTGCTATAAATTCAACACAAAATGATGTGTTACCCCAGAATGGTTCAGACAGCAACATTGTTTTCTTGGCCTTATAATCACACTGACAGTTGTTTTATTACTACAATTCAGGATGACTAGTAACAAAAAAGTTTATCATTATCTTCATCTACATGTAAATGAAAAGAATGAAAGTCTGTCCTGGTGGTGTCCAGTCAAACACGTCTCTGTGAAAGCTTC
>CAKLIZ010003584.1:667-16096 GCA_922035795.1 Oreochromis mossambicus
ATATATATATATATGTATGTATGTATATATATATGTATATATATATATACATACATATATATATATATATATATATACATATACATACATATATATATATGTATATACATACATATATATATGTATGTATATATATATGTATGTATATGTATATATATATACATATATATGTATATGTATATATATACACGTATATATATATATGTATATGTATATATATACACGTATATATATACATATAAAATCATTAATTACATTAATGAAGTGAAAATGCACGTACACTAATTGTTACATGTGAAATTATTGTTGGAAAGTTAATACATACATGAAATAAAGAAAGCAGTTTACACTCCTTTAATTTCGAGAACCAGTGTGTCCCCCAGACCTGATAACACCCTTGCCCAGTTGGCCCCCTGTATGAGGTGAGCATGGAAGGCTGGACAGCCCATGACGGGTAAGATCCCACCTCGAAACCCTGGGACAACCTAAGGCAAGGCGCAGTCACGATTGCTTGAACCTAAGTCCCGGAGTGACCTTGGAGTCACTGGAGGAGACGGGACTTGAAGGGTACAGCCGCTGGGCACAGGCGGAGGGGAAATGTCATTAACAATGACCAGTGATGAGCCGAAGAGAGAAAACACACCCTGTCAAAAGGAGTGTGAAACACTGCAAAAGAAACATTTACAAGATCACAAAGATCACAAAGAAACATTTATAAAAATCACACATACAAACAGAAAATGCACTAACCCTACAGAGATAAGCTCATGAAGAGTAATGCACAGATAGGGATTAAAACCGGGCTAAGAACACACAAAAAATGTAATTCAATCAGCTTGTTGATTTCAGGAGTGTTAAAATGGTGTGAATGTTGAAGAAAATACCCTTAAAACACACTTGGATAAAATAGAGTTGTGGAATAACTCAAAAGAAGCTGTAGGACAAGGGAGTGAGTTATGGAAAAACAAAAACAAAAGAGAAGTGATTAGTATAGAAAGAAAATGAAAATAATTCAATAATGTGTTAAGGTTTAAACAGGCATTTTCTCTTGTCAAGTTGGCTGTTGAGCTGTCAGCCACTATGCAAATTAGCTGGGGTAAGGAGCAGAGACACTTCCTGTGTGTCTGTGTCTCGGAGGCTTTCAGTTCAAGAGAGAGCGGTGGCTGTTGGCGAAATATATAAGGGTAAAGTATCAGGATTTTTGATTACGGTGGTCAGGTCTGCTCAGAGGGGCAGATTTGGACAGGAAATTTATAATTTAAGGAGGATACGTTGTTGAAATTGGTTTTTATCTTGTGCTGAACGGAAACATGGCAGAGTGAGGAAGGGAGACATTGTGCAAACGGTCTTTGATCTTTTGACGAGGTTTTCGGTGCGTTGAATGGGTGAAATTTAAGATTGTTTAAGATTTTTTGGGGCTGTTGTTTTTCATTTTAATAGAGGGAGTTTTGATAAACATGGACATGTCTATAAGGGCCCATAGTTTTAGTAAGTGCACTTGGGGAAAAAAAACCTGGCAGGTGATTTTATTTTGTACTTTGATGAGCTAATAATCAGCTCTCTTTTTCTTTTTTCATTTTTGTTCTAAGCAGGCCTGGAAGAGAGTGAACTGACGGCGCTGACAAAATTACCAAGTACGAAAATCAGGTGGGTTTTATCGATTATAAATTGGCTGAGAAGGAGACCTAATTGGCGGTGAGTCTCTGTTTAATTTTAGGATTGCCGCGAGTCACTCCAGTCAAAAGTATAGAGAACTATTTTCCTAAAAAGGAATACGGAATAAAACAAATGATTGAGCTCATTTTGCTGGTGTGGAGCATCTGACGTGCGCGGAAGGCTGCAGTATCAGCAAAAACATCATGTGTGAATGCATGTGAGTGAAATAAATGAAAGGATAAGTGGGAGACTTAAATCTGGGGATGCTGATTTTGGGATGTTGATGTTTACTTTGAGGTAATTATTTACTGGGGTTGGAGTATGTTATTACATTATAGAATGCTAAATGCTAAAAGGGAAACGTTGTTTGATGAAATTCAAGTTACCATTAACTGGGGTAACTCATGATTAATAACTGTTCTGTTTCAGTTTATTTTTGTTATGACATAGACGGGATCAAAAAGGGAGAGTTGAGTAGGAAATGTAAACTACAGGTTTTGTTTCCAGGAAATTCCAAGGATCCAGAGTTCGATGGAGCAACGAGTTTGAGAAGATTTGACATGATGATTAAATTGATTTTATTCCTTGAATACAGGTTTTCAGGGCTGGAGCAAAATACCGGAGAGGAAGATGGCTGAAGTGTTTGGAGAGATGATATGACTAACCTTTTTTCCCTTTTACTTTCCTAAGCTTGGGTGAAGCAGTTTGAGTTTTTTGCCACATGAGATGTGTCAAAAAAGAGAGGGATTTAAGATTTAATTTGTTTAATTTGAAATGGGTTTTAGTATGATTTTAACTATTGGGTTTTTGAGAATTCAAATATGGTAAAACTGGGGCAGAGATTGTTAATTCTAAAGAAAGGATTAAAATGAACTGAATTCGGTTTAGAAGATAAAATGCTGATGTTCATACGCTGCTGTATATAAAACTTAAAGGGAAACTGTGGGAATAAAGGATATGCTTTGGGGAAAATAGTGAACATTTTATGAGTAGAAAATGTGGGATTTCTTTTTGATTTTTAGGATAAGTGGTCACAGTGACATAATGTTAGAATGTTGTTATAATGTAGGCTTTAGAAACGGATAGTAAATAGATTTATTTCTAGGATAAAGGAGAGCTTTTGATGAGGATGTTAGAAGTGTTACTGACCCAAATGAATAGTATTGAAGATTACATACACAGGAATGAGTTCATACACATTGCATTTTGTGCTCATTAAAGAAATGTTGCTCAAGTCAATAACTGAAGGTCAGAAGCTTTGTTCGGCGCGATGTCCGAGCAATTTATTGTGCAAGATGACAGAGCATTGAAGGCTGCACACGCTTACAGACATATAGAGCTCATCAAGACACAGGACAGTATTGATTCCAGGCCAAAGGCCTCAAAAGTGCATTTAGCTTCTAACGGAATACGAGTTTGCTTGTAACTAAATTGGGTGACATGTAAAATATTGAGATAACACATGCAGCTCTAAATTAGTCCTCTTATATAAAATGTAGTTACAGAATAACAAATGCTTGTTGAAGTGACTAAGTTCTTGTTTAAAACAGAAGCAAAGGGAGAGAGCTTATATTTTGGTTGAGTCGGATAAAGTATAAATTGGAATGTATCATTACAATAAGAGCAGCAAAATGAAATAAAATGATATATTAAAACAGGGTAAACACAGGAAATGTGAGTTCTAAAATACAGTTAGAGTTCAGCTTTTAGCTATGATGTAATTTATTTAGGAGCTATTGATAAGGTGCTTACACTTAGTGAGTAAAATGGTTGTTTTTTATCCTTTAGTAGAATAAGTAGAATAAGTAGAATAGAATAAGCAGTTATAATGATTTTCTTGATACATTTTCTTGTGAGAGGTGATTTAGATGAGAGGTAGGCACTTGTAGCAGCGACAGTTATGTGCATAGGATGCTGATAATCAGATAAGGAACCAACAGGAAGCATAAGCAGAGACGTGCTTCCTTTGATCCTCTTAAAGGCAGTGCTTTTAAGAGTTTTACAAATGCTGACGGTTGAATGAGATATAAAAAATAAAAGTCAAAAACCAAATACTAAATTAGGCTCATGTTTTGAGTAATATTAGCTTGAATCAGGTTTGAATGAAGAGAACAAGAGAGGGTCAGAGTGGGAGAAGTGATCCTAAAGTTTATGACGTCAGGGGTGGACAGGGAAGCAGCTGAATGGGCCAAGGAGTGACCCAACATAATGTATTGCGACCTCTGGTGGTCCAGAGGTCGAGAGTGGGAATGTTGGGAGGAGAAATATTTTCCTGCTATTATTTGCTGCTATTTTTATAATCATCATTACCGTTTCATGTTAACAGTGATGTTGCCTGCCCAGATGCATTCAGATGTTCAAATATATGGTTATAGTCTTTATTACAGGTCCAAGAAGAACCACTTTAAATGGTTGGGTTGAATCTATAATTGTAAATGTTTTTAATGCTTCTATGATCTCAGTGTTTCTGTGTACAGGGCAGAGAGCAGATGCACATTCTGTGCACGCACAGACAGACGAGACATATACACACATACAGACACAAATAGAGAGGTCATGACACAGACATAGCCTACACAGCAGGCACACACACACTCACGCACACACGTACACACCATAGTAGATTGACTTGAGTAGGTGAAAAGTTAAGATGTACTTTTGCTGTAAGTGCAAGTTCTGTCGGCATATTGTTAGATGCTTACAGGAAGTGCAACAGATGTCCCAGAAGATAAGCGACAGCGAAGGCAGGCTGACAGGAAGCACCTGGCGTTGACCCGAAGAAGATGTTCTGTTTTAGACTATGTTAAGAGTCATTGTGGTTTTGGAGTGACGTATGCTTTGTTTAAATCTGCCTAGCAACAGAAAAGGGGGCTGTACTATCTTAACCCTATAAAACCGTTGTCTGAATATGGTAAAGCAGTTCAATACTGATTGGGTTGTTGAACTCACACATGTGTCATTAAAATGCCGTCTAAGTACACCAGGCTGGATCAGTGTTATTTTTAGATTCCCTCTCTCAATACTTTTGAACCTTAACAGAGGCCAAAAGCGTAACATACTGATGATTTGTCACATAGTGTAGTATGTTATGCTTTGGGAGTGAAAACGTGTTGGGCCTGACGAGGTGGCTCTTCTGTGTTGTGCCATCCACTTCACCAGAGGTTGTTTGGTTTCCCTGATGTAAATAAATAAATAAATAATAAATAAATAATAAATCCTGGCAATCCTCCTGGCACTTAACAGCGTGCACTATGTTACTCTGTTTGTGTCAGGGGACCCGATCCTTGGGGTGGACCAATTTTTGGCGCAGTGTGTTTTGGGGCTTAAAAGCCACAGAGACCCGGTGTTTAGAAAACATGCGTCTCAACTGTTCCAATACTCCTGACACATATGGGATCACTACAGGTTTTCGCTTAGGCAGCGGTTGTCCTTCTCTCCTGGATTGGCTGGAGCTTTCTTTAGGTGCCTTTCCAGCTTTGACAAATGTCCAGCTGGGATAATCACATTTACTCAGGGCCTTCTTGGTGTGATGCTTCCCTGGCCGCTGTGTCTCTGAGGATGCTAAAATACACAAAGTTTTCAGCTAATAGCTCTTCAGGAATCCCTTTGTTGTCTTTATAAAAATTGTATTTTATTCCTTTCAAACATTGTTGTCTTTTCAAAACAAATGGTATGTTTTTGTCACAGTTACAAAGTGCCCACAAATACAAAAATGTTTAAACTGGTTCTTTGATAAGTTGCCTTTTATGTGTAGAAACAATCTCTTGAGTTGGGGGCCTTTTTATACTTAAATGATACATAGGTTAGTGTTAGGTGGTTTCCTCTTAAAACTTGGATTGGACTGATATGATCAAATTTGCAAATTTACATAAATGTATAATGTAAATAAATGTTTTATAAATAGTAAATATACTTGTATTGTCCACTTTTACCTTAATATCTGTGCAAAATGAACCAAATTCACATTTTCCTTTCAAATGCAACACTGGCACTAGTGCTGAGCACTTCTCTGACATTTTGGCATGAGGCTGGTGACTCTAATTATAGGAATATTTTATCATGATTGTAATACATTAGAGTTCATTATTAAAATAAATTAATTCTTCTGTGGAACATCCTAAATGCTATCTACCTTATAATGTCTTCATATTTCATACTTCTATATATAAGTTAAAGTCTCCAAACGACAAAAATGTTGGACTTCCAAATCGTCCTAACACACTGTGTGCTCTCTGTCACTTTAACACTTTGCTGTAATAAAGTAACGTGTTATTGTCGAGATGTTGCTGCGGGAAAAGTGTTTTTGCAGCTATACTTTTAATATTGTTTTAGTTGAGAATGTAGTGGCATAGTTTTCACATATCAGGTCAGGTTATCAACATAGAAAATGTTTGCAAAAGTGCTCCAATATTTTTTGGAGATGTCGCTAGCTTCTCTAACAGTCAGCACCAAGCTTTCAGCCCAGGTAAACTGTTTTTTACATTAACCGGTTAGATTTGATTACATATTCCACTCTCTGTGTTCCAGATGTTACATCTGCAGATTCTCATTTCCAGATTTGTTCTTTTATATTCAGTAATTCATTGATCTTTTATCATCACTACACTCCTTGACAACACGTGAGGTCTGAATACAAAAGGTCACAAGATATCATCTCTGTTCATGATCATACTGAACAAACTGCTCATGTACAAGCATTATGTTCACATAGATTCTGCGGATGTTTTGGCTCAATGGACTTGAATATTTCACACACTGAGCTGTCTGTTACTTGATACGTCCATCCATCTATCCATCCAACTTCTTCCGCTTTATCCAGGACTGGGTCGCGGGGGCAGCAGCCCAAGCAGAGAAGCCCAGACCTCCCTTTCCTCAGCCACCTCCTCTAGTTTGTCCAGGGGAACACCAAGGCGTTCCCAGGCCACCCGAGAGATATAATCTCTCCAGCGTGTCCAGGGTCTGCCCCGGGCCTCCTCCCGGTGGGACATGCCCAGAACACCTCACCCAGGAGGTGCCCAGGAGGCATCTTTGTCAGATGCCAGAACCACCTCAACTGGCTCCTTTCGATGTGGAGGAGCAGCGGCTCTACTCCGAACCCCTCCCGGATGGCTGAACTTCTCACCCTATCTCTAAGGGAGAGGCCAGCCACCCTTCATAGGAAGCTCATTTCTGCTGCTTGTATCCATGATCTCATTCTTTCGGTCACTACCCACAGCTCGTACTTGATACGTCATGGTAGTCATTATTCAAATCACATGAGCTATTTTCCAGCTATCAAACTTTCAGTGAGCACCAAATGAAGTTCATCGCACACGCAAGAGTATCTGTTGTAGCAGCAGCATCACTACTATTGAGATAAAATATAAATGTACATTTTATATAAAAAAAAAAAAACTAAATATAAGTGGACATATGGAAACATAAGTAAAAGAAACAGGTGCTCTTTTTGATTTCAAACTTTTTGCTGTATATGAGGCCTCTTTTGCTGGGGAGCTTGTGATCCTCATGGATTGTATCCTCCTGTGGTTATTTCTCAGAGTTTATTCAACAGCATACGTGAGTGATGTATACCATATTGTCTCTGTGTTTCACTGTGTTGGAAATATCATTTTTTTCATGTAAAAATTAAAATTGCAGTTGACATGTTTGTATCAAGATCAAAAGAATTACAATGTTTAACTGATCTTGTGTGATTGTGTAAAAAGGAGTTACATCACTAGCCCCATGATTGTAATGATGCAGAAAGTAAAAAAAATAAATATCTACTGTGTCATTTACCAATAACCGTCTGCTACAAACTACTGAAGTGAATCTAAGGTCTATGCGGAGTCAGAATCTTATCCACAAATGCAAATCTCCAGTACAGTTAATGCAAATAGAGTGATAAAGCAAAATGTGACTGGACTTTTTTTTTTTCTTGAATGACAGTTAGTAACCAATACATACATATTAGATTTTAAACCATCACATTAGCTGAAAGAATAGAGACTCTTTAATGGGCTACTCCGGTCATCTAACAGACCATGAATTTGTACATCTCAAAACAGCCTCCAGATCACATGAACAATTTAAGAAGACTTAGCAACACGATGAAGCCACGCTGAGTCCCTGTATCAACTTGAAAGTGCAGACTTCAAAATATAGACCAGTTTTTAAATTGTGTTGATAGGCCACTAAAACCAGAGATATGATTTTTTTTTTTTTTTTTTAATTTAACCGGGAAGAAACACTAGAAATTCCATTAAAAAAATGCTATCGGTTTCCCATTGGTGTAAAAATGTCATGCCATGTCAACCAATCAAAAATTATATTGTAACATGTGATATTTGGTTGTTCAGGAAGAGGGGAAAGTTTTGGGAGTGACAGCGGTGAGACAGAGTGAGAGAGAGAGAGCGATATGGACGACAGAGCGTTTTGAGATGTGAGAGATTTATGACATTTGGTGTGTTTTGAGGTTGTTTATTGTAGTCGTTTGTTTTGTTTGGTGTTTTAAAACACTGATGCCACTAATAAATGTTACAGTTGCTGCCAAAAAAGCAGATTGCAATGTAAACGCTGTCTCCAGGTGGAAACAGGAGTGATACACCTCCTGTTGTCAGGCCTCTAGATGTAAGCCCTGTGATGTGCTCCTCTGCCTTGTGTTGGAGAGAAACTATTTTTTGGATTGGCACAAACATTTTTGTGGCATCTTAATGAGACACCTGATTGTTCTGTAATTTTAGATTTAAATGGTTATACAAAAAATGTCTGAGACATTTGTTGCATTTGCTTTTAAAACTTACAATTTATATTTGGATTTCAAGTTATGAAAATTATTCATTAAACGTGTTTGTGATTTTTACAGTAAAAAACATAACTTTTTCCTACCACGATTTTATATTTTTTGTTTGATTTTCTCATCAATTGCATTAATACAGTATGTCAAAATGAAATAATAACTGTAAATTCAGAAATGGGAGATTATGCTGAAAAGAATGATACAAAACAAGGCAAAGGTCAATGAAAAGTAGTCAAAATTGGTCAGTTACACCCTGGACCCCATGAAGTTTAAATTTACATATTTCTGACATTTTGTGTAAATTTAAGCATGTAACAATTTGATTATTTCTAATAAAAAGTGTGTGAGACCTAAGTTGGACTTGTATTTCTAACTGATCCACCTCATGTTGTGTAGCTTTCTGGATTTTATATTTATGGGGCTACCTCCATTTTTATTATATGGCGTATAGAGTACTTAAAATCAAATTTAAAATTATCACTGAAAATGAAAATGTTTAATTATTTACGCTAAAGAAAATAAGAAAGTTACATACTATGTTTATATAAAACATGCGTATACTTACTGCATTTGATGTATTTTAACTATATATAATACATATTACAGCATGTAACACATGCTTATGTGCAAAGAAATGGCTTTGATTTTACCACCCTGTTTGATTTCCATGCCAGCCTAAGAAAATTTCTCTAGATAGAATAGACTAGAATAGAATAGAATAAAATAGAATAGCCCTTTATTGTCATTGTAAATCTACAACGAAATCATGACTTACGGATCTGTCCCTGGTCTGGACCCTTGTAGTAAGATAAGATAAGATAAGATAAGATAAGATTAATCCCTCGGGTGGGTTCCTCTGGGAAATTCGGTTTCCAATAGCACAGCACCGACAGAAGTTACAGAACGTGAGCAGAATACTATATATACACATATATACAGTAAATACAGAGACATATATAAATAAAATATACGAAAGGGATAAATAGAATAAATAGGAATAAGAATACAAGGGAATTGCACATTTCAAGTATTGAAGTCTATTGCACCGCTGGATATTAACAAAAAGTATTGCACAAAAAGTATTGCACAGTGAAGTGAAGAGGCACTACAGCTTAGTTGTTCCCCTCTCCTTTCTCCTCCTGTTTCCCCTGATGGATGATGGATAAATGTCTTTATCCATCACAACAACAATCTTGAAAATCTTGAAAAGCAAAAGTGACCAAAATTCATATTCACACAAACACGTCCACACCATGTAACATATAGCAAGGAAAAAAGAAGCCTATATTTGATGGGGCTGCTCAAAACTTTTGTTTTTCTTCTAGCATGATCCAACGTTCCAAGGCCACACATCTCAATGACAATCATGTGTCCACCCCAGCAGAAAATGGACATAGGCCCAAATGAGGCACCCACGGCTAAAGGTTGAGAGTCACTGAGAAGCCGGCCATCCAGCCACGAGTCAAGTACAGGAAACCCGAGATCCGCACAGCGGTAGAACAAAAACCCCATCATTAACAAATTCATCAGAAGTTAATACAGATCAGAATTGTGTACCATTTATCAAGAATAATTGGGTTGGTAATGGATAGAAGGCTCTTAAGACATCATTAACATCCTTTTCTGTCAGAACTGACTTTTGTACATGAGGAAAAATAAAACCATTACATTTGCAAGTGTACAGTGTGTGTGGAAGAGCAATGAAGTATTTTTACTGATAAATCATACCTGATATGACATTTGTTCATCTGATAATGTGTATTTAACTACCATACACTTTGAATTTGCAACCGTCTTTGCAGAATTTAATTTGCAAATGAACACCTGTGTGACACAATTGTACTATGTACTACACAGGCATTGTGTTTTAACTCTCTGTGCAAGATATACAAGAACGAAATCAAATATATGCTGATTCACTGAATAAACAATGCTAAACTGAAACTTTTTATATTTTCTAAATGTGAACAGTTTAGTTTTTTATTTCAAGAGTCTGGCTGAACTGAAGCAGCTGTGCTCTGCAGATCTGATCTGCAGCTACCAGAAAGGCTTGTTTGAAGTTACTGCTATTGTTTGACTAGTTACAAAACTGAAGGATACTCTTATTTCTTCCACCAAACTAAAATTGTTTATTGGTTTGTTCAATAAAGAGGATATCCTATTGGTTTATGTGTCTTAAGCACTCTTTATTTATTCATCAGAACAAGATAAGCTCACATTTGACTTCAGGGGGTTCATATACATGAATATATAATAAATTGTATGAACTAAAATTGATGAAATAATAGCCATCAAAAACTTTAAAAATCCTCTGAAAATCACAAGCCTATAAAGACATATTTTATTCACTTTTTCTTCAGGTTTTAGTCAAGTAGTGCATCTAATGAATTACCTTTGTACTTGCACAATTAAAATGAATTTAAATTTTTTAATAGATTTTACTGACTTTCTCAGTTCTGATATGAACTTAACCACAAGCTAGCATGGTGTGGGTTTTGTTAGTATGCAAATCTTGCATAAGTCACATATCTCACATACGGGGTTGTCTTTATTGATTGCTGTTTAGTTAAACTTCAGTGTTCATTCAAATTGAAGATACTATCAGATCATACCCATCCAGCTGGATACTATATAATGAATTCACTCTTACCAGTCAAAGCATTTTCACGGAAGACATCTTTTCCAAACGACCAGCTTGTGCCTGAACAGCAGACCAAAAAGAAAATAAGGTAAGTGTCCTAATTTGGAAAAGTTTTAGTTATGAGTGCTTGGTAAACCATAAATCACTAATGCAAAACATATATAGGAAGTGCAATTTGACTTTGTTTGGTTTTCAGAGAAGTAACTAAATGCAGGTAATACTTCCTTTGATCAGAGTCCAGTATTGTTTTACTGTAAACAAATGTGTGTAGTGCAAGTTCTTCTCATGCTGGAAAGTTTTAAGTTGGATTTTATTCTTTTTACAAAGCTGCAGTATATCAGTGTTACTACAAATCGACTGCTCCACCAAAACCAGAACATAAGAAAAGGAAAACTAAAGTAAATAAAAAAGATAAAAAAATAATTTAAAAAATAATTTATTTAAATGTATTTAAAATATATTAGTATATAAGTAGCTATTAATATAATAATGACACTCCTGCTCCTCCTCCTCCTTCTGTTACTACTACTTGGCTCACAAACAGCTGGCTAGCACAGATCCTCAAATCTTTCTAGTTTCTCCAGTTGTCTCCTAACTTGGCCAGCAGTCACAGTCAAGTTGGGATGTTTCTCGTTCGGTTTTAACCCAAATAAGCCATGGAGTTTATCTGGGTTAAAATGGAAGGGAAACAGCATTAAACGTAGGTATAAAACTTAGTGAATCCTATAAAGCCCGATTGGGGTCATGAATTGAGTACAATCATTTCAAATTTGGCAGAATTTTCTTTGTCTCAGATAATATATCAGTTTTTCCATTTTAAACATTTCCAGTACAACTCCATACTAGTCTTTCACTGTAGGTGGTGCTGAATTTAGCTGTTTTCTGGTTATGCAGTTTTTACTGGCAGCCAGAAGAGCTTGGAGCACTTTAAATCTCTCTTCATACAGGGTCTCAAAGCGCTATACAGGTTTGGCTCTTGGTGATACACACTGTCTCCAACATTTTGAAACATATTGTTTTCTGTTATTTTCTGTAGTTGATGACCACTGAAAATCAAGAAACCTCCTAAGAGTAGTTACTTCCCTGTGTAGAATTAAGAAAAAAAATGACATAATTTTAATACTAAATTGCAAATCTTCCACTAGTAAAAAAAAATAAATGTAGTCCTTGACCTACTTATTTCGTTTTGTGCCTGTGGTGTTACTTTCTCAAGCTAAAACTGGTAACTCGTTTCACTTGTTGTTTCAGATGAGCTTTGGCAAGAGACCTGTAACACCTGTAAATTTAACATCACGCTCTGATACACTGGCTTGAAATTCAGATCCTTGCTGTTCAGTTTTTGTCTCTTTAAGACAAAAAAACTCTCACCTTCTAGATATATTATCTTGATTCTGTTAACTTTCCTATTTAAATAAATATTCATCTTCATTCAAATTAATTCATAGTTAATTATTCTGACCACTATATGAACTTACTAATAACAATCTGAAATTTCTGAGAATTTCCTTCACTAAAGATCTTCTTTGACTGCTGCCTCAGAGCGCTGACTCCCACTGACCACTGCAGGTGCTGTAGCCAGTCAGTCACTGTTTTGCAAACTGAAGAAAGAGGTAAATGTAAGACATCTCTACTTGTTGTTGTTGTTGTTGTTGGTTTATCCAATTAGGATCATCCAATTTGTAATATTAAATGTGTATTTTAATTTTGTTTTAATGCATGTTCAAATGGTAATATTTTTGAGAAACAAGCAAAGAACAATAGAAACATTTGTACTACTTTACATACTCACTCTTATAAAAAAATTTTGTCTTTAAGATAGAAATATGAAGCTCTCCATTTTCTTGCTGGTGGTGTTCTCTGTCACTGTGCTCTGTGTGGAAGACAAGTGTGTTACGAAGTTCAAAAACCAACATATTATTGAAACAGACACGGAAAAGTCCTGCGATGATCTGATAAAAGAAAAGAAGATCAAAGATAACAAGAAACCTAAATTAAGAAATACCTTCATCATTAATGCTTTTGAAAAAGTTAAAGATATTTGTAAAGAAGAACAACGTGTTTATGAAAATGACAATCTTTATACAAGCTCTGAAATGATAACTTTGCACTGTAAACTGCAAACTGAAGGAAAAAATAAAGGAAAATACGAAGGCGTGAAGAAAGAGAAGCATATTGAAATTGCATGTGAGAACATCAACAATGTTCTTCAACCTGTACACTTGCAAGGATGCTTTTAGTTTGAGAGCTGCTCTGTACTCACTGTGATCTTTCATTATTTCATGATGTTGCTTTGGATTTCTTAAGATTTTAAATTTTTATCACTTTGTAAAGTTTGCATAAATAATAATGGGAATATTATTGTTAAGGGAATATAAAAGAATTGTTTGTCAGTGAATGTGGGGAAAATACCACAATCACAACAGTTATGGAAACAAGTTTTACATTTGACGTTCTTGTCTCACTTGCATAAGTAAATATTCTACATTTTTTTCGCTTTCTGGTATTTACATTTAAGATGATTTCATGTCCGAGTTGATGATTAGTTTTAGGCTGCCAATCAGTGTGTGAAAAGACAAAATCACAAATCTAATGAGTGTCACTATAAGACATTTAGATTCAACAGCAATTTGTGGTTGTATTAAGAAATAACTAAAATTATTAAACAATGAGGCCAACTAACAAAGTTGGATGGACATCAGTGTAATTACACACAAGGCAGGCAGAAACTACTAAAATTAATAAATAAAATAAAATAAATACAAACACACGCACGCACACACACACACGCACACACACACGGAGAGAGAGAAATAAACAATAAAAACACCCTGTGTGCAGAAAGTAAAAAAAGACTGCACTATTAAAAATGTTTTAATGTCATATTTTTACATTTATATAAGCTGTATCACAATTCTTTAAGCATCCTACTGTAGTTTAGTGTCGTTGAGCCAACAACACTAAACTACCTTTAGTTGAGCAAATTCAGTGTTACATAAAACCATGCTAACATTTACACTGATTATCACTGTACTAGCTGATTAGCTTGTTTTGTCCCAGCTCTTTTAATTTAGTTATCAAACTGTTCACTAAAAACACCACAACATCTGAAAAGCTGTTTTGTGAATTCTGATCTTCCAGTCTCAGAAAGTATGCAAATAACAAACACAAGCAGAGGAAATCAGTGTCTTCTTTCTATTTTCCTTTTTCTTCACCAGAGGATCATGAAGACTCAATTTGTCTGTTTGCTGCTGGGCCTGCTTTCTGCTGTGGAGCTCTCAATCCAGGACTTCTATCTAGAACATGTCATTGGAAACATGCAGCCAGACCAATGTACTACGGAGATAAAGAGGAGAGGAATCAATCATAACACTCCATGCAAAGATCCAATCACGTTTATTTTTGCCAATGAAGTCCGGGTCAATGACATCTGTTCACGTGGTAATGGAAAACAACAAGCTGAACCATTTAAAATTGTTGAATGCAGACATGATGGTCACAGTAAAAGTCCTAATTGTATATATGCAGGTCAACTCTATGATCGCAGGATTGTTGTTTTAAAGTGTAACAATGGAGTGCCAGTCGCCTTGGATAGTACAATTCAAATTGGCTAAACTGTTCTGAATTGTTGCTTTTTGCTCAGTTTGAAGTTGACAGCCATCCTGGCTACAATCTCATGTTATTGCTTATCATGATTTTTCTTTAGCTTGCTTTAAAAGAAAAAATTAATAGTGAAAATGCAATAAAGCATTTTTTCTGCACTCAGTTGTCTTACATGGATTTGCTGAACTCAACTTGCCTTCTTTCTGCTGAATTGATAAAATAAACTTACGAACCAGCTTTCTGCCTCAGAGAATTTCTGTCACTTAAAATTTCACAAATTGTATTTTCCTACATAGATTCAAAGTGAAGCTGTCTCACATTTAGTTCAGTAATAATAATCAATTAAAAAAAGAAAAGGTTTTAAATAATGAATGAACTTCTATGGATTTTTTTGAGGTTGATATTTCCTGTACTAAATGCAGTGTTGGGTAAGTTACTTTAAATTAGTAACTTAGTTACATTACTAGTTACTTCTCTAAAAAAGTAACTCAGTTACTTCAAGTTACTTGTTACTTTCAAAGTAACTAGTTACTAGGGAAAGTAACTTTGGTTTTACTCAGAATTCTCTTGTTAATGTGTTGCTTCCGTAACTGGATACCCAGCCAGACTGCCAGTCTTCTAGCTTGCTTACTTGCCACAAGTGCACTGTGCCACCTACCAATAGAAAGGAAAAGATAATGTGTACATTTCCACGAGAGAAATCCCATGCCTGGACCGTCGTTGACCGCCGCCATGATTCTAGCCTGCTTTTTAC
>CAKLIZ010003585.1:0-16095 GCA_922035795.1 Oreochromis mossambicus
CTTTCTGTGTGCATGTTCCCCCCGTGTGTGTCTGTGTGGGTCTAAAGACTTCCTCCTGCAGTCCAACAACATGCACATATTTTAACTGGGGATCCTAAACTGTACATAGGTGTGAATAGTTGTATAAAATGTTTACAGCTCCGAAGTTTCATTAATTTAAAACAGAAATACAAAATCTTGTAAAACTGCAAACTGCTGCTATGAGTAAACATACCAGCAGTTAGAGAAAGGCTAACGTAGCAGAGCAGTCTCTCCTAAAACGAGGCCAAATTGTAGTCAAATGGAAACTTTGAGGAATTAAAAAAGAAAAATGCTAAAACAAAAGAACTGCATCATGACACTGAGCTGCAGTGATGAAAAGTCCACATGTGCAACAACTGAGGTGAAGAAACTGGGATCATTACATTTGTATTTCATTTTTCATCAAACTTATTGAAAATGTTTTTCATGTGTTTCACTGAGTGATTACTGTGTATTTTATGTAAAACTACTTTTGATACTAAAATCAAAACAGAACCTTCAGTTTTATTGAAAGACAAAGTATTTTGTTGTGTTTTTGGATGAAACATTGTGCAATATAAATTAAAAAAGGGTGAAATATGTCCAACTTACATAATACAGTTAATGTGGTGACATCACTCCACTTTGTCCAGGAAGAACCTCGTCTGCCCCGGCAGCTGTATCCTCCACTATCAGACTCAGTAGCGCTGATGATTCTGTGTTCACTGGATGTTGGACGTATGTTTACTTGGCCTCGTCTCCATTCATACGTCCACTGAGCTCCTTCACCTCCCTGAATCTCACATCTCACAGTGACTGTCTCACCGCTGTATATCACTCTGCTGTATATCACTCTGCTGTATATCTGAGTCCAGGATGGCTGCAGGGTCACAGTGGGCTTAGGAGGATCTGTTCAAACCAAAATATATCATTAGCACACTGATAATTTGACTGAAAAATCAATAATCAAAAAGTTCTTTTTTCAAATAAATACGTTAAATCAGGTAATTTACTGATCTTTATATTCAACACTTTACTTATTTCTGCATTTATATTTACATATTTATGAACATATAATCTATGAGTCAAAAGTTAGCTGTTGTTTGCAAACAATGCTGTTAAACCTCCAGTGATGGATTCAAAGTTGGAGACTGCTCTGCTCTCATAAAGTTATTATTAGTTCATAAATGGTGAAAAAGAAAGTCTACATGTGGCACCAAAGTCAAAACTAGATTTGCAAAGAAAAACTTTTGTAAAAACATTTATCTGAGTTCAGGTTTTACAGAATCTTTTTTTACTGAATCTTCATTCAGAGTAAAATAAAATTTTTATTTTGCCCAAAACTCATGATGTTTAATTTGGAAAATGTTACGATAAAAAAAAAAAAAACAACAAACAAAAAACTGCTGCTATGAGTAAACATACCAGCAGTTTGAGGAAGGCTCATGTAGCAGAGCAGTCTCTCCTAAACTGAGGTGAAGAAACTGGGATCATTACAGTTTATATTTCATTTTTCATCAGATTTACTGAATATATTTTTCTTGTGAGTGATTACTGTTTATAACTACATTAAAAATAGTTTACACTACGTGTGTTGTTATTTTGTTGTACTTTTGTATGAAATGTGTAAAATAAATTAACATTAAAATGTCCTGTCATGTGATGGACTTACATGATACAGTCAATGTGATGCTTTTACTCCACTGTGTGTAGAAACTTTCCCTTCTGCCCCGGCAGCTGTATCCTCCACTGTCAGACTCAGTAACTCTGTTGATTGTATATACACTGGATGTTGGATGTATGCTTGACTGGCCTCGTCTCCATTCATACGTCCACTGAGCTCCTTCACCTCCCTGAATCTCACATCTGACAGTGACTGTCTCACCGCTGTATATCTGAGTCCAGGATGGCTGCAGGGTCACAGTGGGCTTAGGAGGAGCTGTTCAAATAAAAATTGGATTCTATGTATTTAGAATCATATAAGGAGAACAGGATCACACTGACTCTTTTGTGCTGAACACAGCAGTAGTTTTGCCAAAATCTGTTTGTAATTTTATAGTCCAAGTCCAAAGTTTTCTGAACCAGTGAATTTATACAAACAAATATGTAAATATAAGCAGTTAGGAAAAGGCTACCTTAGCAGAGCAGTCGCTCCTAAAATGAGGTCAAATTGTAGTCAAATGGATAATTTGAGGAATTAGAAAAAAGAAAAATGCTAAAACAAAAGATCTGCATCATGACACTGAGCTGCAGTGATGAAAACTCCACATGTGCAACAACTGAGGTGATGAAACTGGGATCATTACATTTGTATTTCATTTTTCATCAAATTTACTGAATATATAATTTTGTGAATGATTACTGTTACATTAAAAATTACTTTACACTACTTTTATTGTTATTTTGTATAAAATGTGTGAAATAAATTAACATTAAAATATTGTCCTGTCATGTGATCAACTTACATGATACAGTCAATGTGATGCTGTCACTCCACTCTGTGTAGAAATTTCCCCTTCTTCCTATGCAACTGTATCCTCCACTGTCAGACTCAGTAGCTGTGATTTTGTATTCATTGGATTTTTCACGTATGTTTGACTTGGCTGGTCTCCATTCATACGTCCACTGAGCTCCTTCACCTCCTTGAATCTCACATCTGACAGTGACTGTCTCACCGCTGTATATCTGAGTCCAGGATGGCTGCAGGGTCACAGTGGGCTTAGGAGGAGCTGTTAAAATATATATCATGAGCAGGCAAATAGAAATACAAATTTAACGCTGTCCTGCCTTTTTTGCTCTTGTTAATAGTAATAATATTTTTGCATCCCGTTGGAAATATCACTTGCAATAAAAAGTTCTGACATATTAATTATTACTTAAAGAGATAAATACATGAGTGCATTTCTGATGTCATATGAGTCTGTGTCAAAGGGAAATTGTACTCTAGTGGTCAATATAAGCTTGTACTGATATAAGTTTGCATATGATAGAATACTGCATGATGACCTTTTTATGACTTAGACTGTTGTTCACTACAAGACTTGTTTTATAAATTCTTTCTCACAGCCATAATAGCTGAACAAGCTGTTATTATTTCACTCCTACCAGGAAGAGGCGAGCTGGACACTCTTATCTGCGCTCCCTAACAAGAAGAGGGGCCGCGTCGTTCTGAATCTCATAACACACACACACACACACACACCTGAACCACTCTTATCTTCACTTCCTACACACTAACATTCCTCTGTGTATGAATAGACATATTCACTGTTGTATTATTTTTAAATATAAATAAAGACAAGTGCAAGAACAGAGCGCACATCACAGGGCCCGCACTCTGGTGTGAGCGTTCTGTGATCGTCCTTGCAAGTAAAGGCTGCAGCATCTGTGTGTTTCTACCTTTAGATTCTTAGCTGAAGAAGTGTCTTTAGAATAAATATCTTGACAGTCTGAAATGTAGGTTTCTTCAAATTCTTTTTTTTTTTTCGTTATTGCCTTGAAATTTTCCAGCAGAGCAGCAGCTGATGGCAGCATGTGCTCAGCCGAAGAGATTCAGTGAGAACATTTAAAGTTTTGTCCGAGTTTAGCTGGAGGAGATTAGCTCACATTCAGTTTGAGCCTCAAAGTCATCAGTCATTAAGAGAACTCAACATGCCAGGGTCACGTGGTCTACGTACAGCATATCTTTGTGCATCAGCATATGCAAAATAAGAAGATGCACCATGTGTCTCCATTACATATCTAATATTAAGCACATATAAGGAGAACAGGATCAGACTGACTCTATTGTGCTGAACACAACAGTAGTTTTGCCAAAATCTGTTTGTAATTTTATAGATATGTGATATAAAATATAATTTTATAGTCCAAGTCCAAACTTTTCTGAACCAGTCAATTCATACAAACGTTTAAATGATAATCAGGAATGTAAACATGTGACAGGAAACTGTTTACAACATCAAGCACGTGGGCTCAACAAAAATCACAAGTTTACTAAAAACTTCATCAGCAGCAGATCAAGGTAACTCTCACTGATTTTCCATAAACAGCTGATCCCGATATGGAGCTGTTCTACATTAGAGGTTCTTCTTGTATCATTGAAGGTGAGACTCGTGAACACCTGTGGTGGGTGTGGTTTGGAGCTCAGTTGCAGGGCAGGGGTGGAGCAGCAGGTTGAGGGGACAGCATCAGGGGTGGGTGGCAGAAACAGCTGATCCCAACCGCAATAATGACCTTTTCCCTTATTTTAGTAGCTGCTGGGGTCTGGAGGAGGGGATTTAGACTGAGACTGAGAGTCAGAGTGGAACAGAACGGAGCAAATGGCTCCAGCGTGTGTGTGTGTGTGTGTGTGCGTGTAAATAGAAATAAAAAGTGAGAACAGAATCCAAAAGCTCTCTACTTGTGTGTGTTTGGGGGTGTGGTGCCAGGGAGAAGTGGCAGAGTGCTACAACTACTATGTTTTTATCAATTTCATAATGTCATCTTGAACATGAAATAGTGAAATGAATCCAAAAGAAAGCTGTAATGAGAAAGGCTTAAACAGCAGACCAGCCTCTGATACACTTCTACTACATTTTGGTCAAACCTGAAAGCTCGAGGAATTAATGTAAAAATGCTAAGAAAAAAAAGACCTGATGTAACTGCAGCAATAGAATCCACATGTGGAAATCGTTTTGCCTTCCAGATACATTTGGATATTAATCTAAGAAAATAGTATTATCGAAAGTATTGATATTAAAAATATCTTGTTGTGTCATTGGATGAAACATCATGCAATGTAAATTAAAAAGAGTGAAACATGTCCACCTTACATGATACAGTCAGTGTGATGATGTCACTCCACTCTGTGAAGAACCTGTCTGCTCTGCCCCGGCAGCTGTATCCTTCACCATCAGACTCAGTAGCTCTGATGGTTGTGTATTCGCTGGATGTTTCACGTGTGTTTAACTTGTCTGCTCTCCATTCATAGGTCCACTGAGCTCCTTCACCTTCCTGAATCTCACATCTGACAGTGACTGTCTCACCGCTGTAGATCTGAGTCCTGTGTGGCTGCAGGGTCACAGTGGGCTTAGAAGGAGCTGGTCAAACAAAAATATATCATTAGCACACTGATAATTTCACTTGAAAATCAACAATAAATGTCACGGTCTGTGTGGAGGGAGGCATGAAAGGACCCACAATGCAGACTCAAACGTAGAGGCCAGGCTGAAACTCAAAATGGGAGCTTCATTGCTAAACACTGGAAAAACTAAACTAACCTTGGCAATACAAAATAAACTTGGTAGGTTTGACAAACACAACACACAGACATATATGAGGGAGGACACAACGCTGAACACAGGAAGACTGAGGACTTAAATACACACATGAGGTGATCAGGAGAAGTGGCAACACATGGACGAACAGCTGAAACATGAGCATGATGACGTCACAGGGGAAGTGTAAAACTAAACACACTAAACACAGGAACATAGGACCTTTTTCAAAATAAAACAGGAAACATAATGAAACGCAGACATGACAATGTGAACTTGACAACAAAAGACATGCAGACAAAAAAACACATAAGGATGAGACGCAGGGGTTGAGAACACAAGGGGAAACTAATAAACAAATGAACTTAGAAAACCCACTGAACGCTGGGACAAAAGACCCAGGATCGTGACAATTAAAACATTGCTTTATTAAATAAACTAAATCAGGTAATTTACTATATGTTTTTTATCTCCAGATGTTTCACTGTGAGTGATTGCTGTGTATTATTATAATTACATTAAAAGCTGTTGTACATCAGATTTAATATTTACATATTTAAATAAAAACCAAAAGCTTGAGGTTTGTTGAAAGACAAAGTATTTTGTTGTGTTCCTCGATGAAACATTGTGCAAGATAAATTTAAATGAGTGAATCCCACTTACATAATACAGTCAATGTGATGTTGTCACTCCACTCTGTCCAGGACGAGTCTCTTTTGCCCCGGCAGCTGTATCCTCCACCATCAGACTTAGTAGCACCGCTGATTGTGTATTCTCTGGATGTTGGAGGTGTGTTTGCCTTGTGTGGTCTCCATTCATACGTCCACTGAGCTCCTTCACCTCCCTGAATCTCACATCTGACAGTGAGATTCTCACCTCTGTATATCACACCGCTGTGTATCTGAGTCCCGGATGGCTGCAGGAACACAGTTGGCTCAGGAGGAGCTGTTTAAATAAAAAATATATGATTAGGAGAATAGCAGAATTATACAAATATCAAATCATCATTAAAGCTGTCCTGGGTTGGGGGTTTTTTTGCTCTTGTTAATGGTAGTCATAATTTTGCATCCTGGTGACAATTTCACTTGAAAATCAACTTGAGGTTTGTTTAAACACACACACACACACACACACACACACACACACAGGTAATTTGATGATATTTAGAATCTACCAGAGTGAATGAAAACAAACATACAAATAATCCTAAAATGAGGGAAACTGAGTTTTCTGTTCCACAAAGAGAGTTAACTTAGGTGTTCTCTCTTTGTGTAGACAGCTCTCTGTGTTTTGGTCTTAACATTGTGTTTATAAATCTGTGGAATTATCAAAACATTGGTTCCATATAGAAAAGTTCTTTCTGTGGCTGGTTGTGATTTCATGTCAGGTCTCAGCCCATTACAGAGGACAAAACAGTAATATAGCTGAGTTCTGTACAGTCTGCAGTCATTCAGCTGATTTTTTCCAAAGCAAGTAAAGAGACAGTTTCAGTGATCTGTGTGAGGAGAAATAAAACCATGTAAACGAGTGTCTGTGTATTTAAATGATCACGTGTCTTTATCTTATCACGAAATAATTTATTTTGTGATAAGATAAACAAATGGCTTCATTTGTTTTCTATTTTCTATTTTTTTTTATTCTATTTTGTTGTTATTGTCTTGAAACTTTCCAGCAGAGCAGCAGCTGATGGCAGCATGTGTTCAGCCGAAGAGATTTAGTGACAACTTTTAAAGTTTTGTGTGAGTTTAGCTGCAGGACGTTAGCTCTCATTCAACTTTGAAACTTTGAAAACTGTGTGTTTGCAGCCACAGACATGAAGAAACTGGGACTATTACATTAGCATTTATTTTTTTCATGTAAGAAACTTTTTTTTCTTGTTTTACCCTGAGTGATTACTGAATATTAATATAATAACATTAAAAGTTGTTGTGCATGACTTTAGATACCAAACTAAAAAAGAGACGCACAGTACTGTGGAAATTATTTTGCAATCTTTTTGGACTTAAAATGAGAGAAATGTGTCCAACTTACCTGTTACTCTCAATGTGATGACATTACTCCACTCTGTCCAGGAGGAGCTTCTTCTACCTAAGCAGCTGTATCCTCCACTGTCAGACTCAGTAACTGTAATTTTGTATTCATTGGATGTTGGAGGTGTGTTTAACTTGGCTGGACTCCATACATACGTCCACTGAGCTCCTTCACCTCCCTGAATCACACATCTCATAGTGACTGTCTCACCGCTGTATATCTGAGGCCAGAATGGCTGCACAGTCACAGTGGGCTTATTGGGAACTGGTCACATAACAATGATCCAGTTAGGAAAGGAGAAACATAAAAATTCACGACATTAGAGTAGAGTCACAACAAAACAGCCAGCAGTTGTTAAAGTACAAACAACTTCAGTTTTTAAATTAGTGTCCAATCATTAAAATCATTAAAACATAATGATTAGTGCATAAAACATTCACTGGATAGATTTATGCACAGATTTATGCTAATACAGAGTCAGTACATGAAGCTTGTCTTGATACAAGGCCTTGGGAAATAGAGACGCTTATAGTGTCAAAGCATCCTCTGGTAGAAACAAAATACAATAAAATAAAATAATAAAATAATATAACATAAACAGAATTATAGAAATCTAAAATCATTATAAATATCTGTCCTGGTTTTATTGCTCTTGTTAATAGTAATCATAATTTTGTATTCTAGTGACAATTTGACTTGAAAATCAACAATAACAAGTTCTTTTTTTCATTAAGGACGCACTGAGCCTAATAATTATTAATATGACACATTTAGTTTTCTAAGTACTGGGTTGAACAGTGATTCCCTCCATAATCTGGAGAAAGACATTTTTAACTTGGAAAAAAATATTTAAACTCATCAGTTTCCTGAATGACGACTGAATCACTTTCAGTTGTGACTAAACTTGTGTTTCTTCTCCTTCCTCTGCAGGTGTAGATGCCTCCATCAGAGACAGAGATTGCGCTCTTAGAGCTAAAAGAGATGATCTTATTTTCAGATGAGGTTTTTCTGAACTCATATTCTATGTCAGCAGAATCCTTCACATCACAGGTCAGTGTTACACTGCCCCCTGCTGGTGTGGTTGTGCTGTCTGCTGTCAGAGTGGCCTTGGTTTTAAGTTCTGTAAGTTAGAGGAATATGAGGCTATTATTGTGGTCCTTTTAGTGGAAGAAGGAGAAACCAACCACATCTGCCACACAGATGTTCCAGCTGCAGTTTTGTTTCCTACTGCAACTGTGAGCAGGTGAGTCTGGTTTCTATCGACACAACCACCACCAGCTGAATAACGTCACTTAAATGAGTGAGTAATACGCCACCTGGTGGTTTGTTCTGAGTGTGACAGAAAGCCTAAGCTCAGGGTTAATGAACCCTTGACTTATAGGAAACTCTCCAAACTCATTTGTGGATCTGTCACAGCAGAAGTGCAGCAAAGGTCACGGGTAAGATGATCACATGTGTGTGTTCAAGCCAAACTTCAAGTCTTTCCAGCTGATAATATCAAAGCACACAGATGTTTTTACATATTTGCAAACCTGATTACACACACATGGATAATAATATGCACACAGGGGTTAAAATATATACCCATGATTTTGCTACAGTAAACTCTCCAAACTAAGCTACTATCATAGAAACACCAAATTAGAGAAAAAAGTATTTTGTGTCCATAGACTTTGTGTCCAAGTCCACAGACTTGTAAATATGTGTCTCTGTAACAATAAGCGGAGTGCAGAGGTTTCAACTCAAGTGCAGGAGGCAAAATAACTTAAATAAAACTGAACTTTACTACCTAAATAGTCTAAAAATGGAAACATACAAAGAATCAAAACATAAGAAACTAGAAATAAATGCGCTGTCAATAGAAACAACTAAGATATGAACACACGTGAGTGTTCACAGATGCTCTGACAAAGACTGAGGAAAAGACACAGCAGGGCTATTTATACATGACTGGGAATGAGAAACAGCTGAAAACAAACAGGAAAATCATAAAGGAGGAAGAAAAATAACACAAAGGATGAAAGAAACCAAACCTTCAAATTAAAGAGGAAATAATCAAAAAACTAAACAGAGACGAGGAAGAAGCACTCAGAGGAAGACGATGAAGGACCATGACAGTCATATATAAATGAATCTGTATCAATGGTACTTTGTCCAGTTTGTTTCACTTGTTACTCTTGCGTACGTGAAGCTTTATTCATTTATAACTTTAACAACTTTTAGAGGTTTCTTTCAAGAGGACAGTGAGGCAGACAGCACACCAGGCCACTATAAATAACTGAGAGTTAGAATTCATAATAAGACTCTGACTGACCTGTGGTTGAGTCTGTTTTCACATTCGAGTTACCTGAATTTACCCCAAACTCATCACGCTGTGCTGTAACAAATTCATGATAAATAAATGAAATAAAATGGCAGAGTAGCTCTATGAAGGTAACAGACTAATGTAAGATCAGATCAGTATTGCATTGACATATTTTACTTTAGTATTTCTTTTAATGTTTTATCCATATGTGTAGCTTTTGATGAGGATTTTGTTAATACAAAAAAGGACACTAAGGCAGTCAGCACACATGCAAATATAAGTGACATAATCTGCACTACATACACTCCTGCTGCAATCAGCTGTACCTGAGGTTGTTTGCTCTGTGGACTGATATTCCGATTCATCAGCATCTTGTGAATCATAACTGTGATCTGTGAGGATGGACAGATAAATACTCATGAAAAGGAAATCAGTCAGTTTCAAGGCAACAAACTCTAGTAAATATAAAGTTTGTGTATCGGCTGAGTGAAACATCTGCTCACATGATCATTTAAACCAATAAATTCAGTGGAGTGTGAGCTGTATCATATAAAATATTTTGTCCCTCAGGTTATTCCTGAAATATAGTTTGTTTTAAGTTTGTTATATGACGGGTCACATTTATTCATCCTGTAAGTAATTGAATCTACAGTATCGCTCAGCAAATACGCTTCTTCCTGGTCTGCTCGTGTCAAAGTCCGCCATCTAGTGGTTAAATGGAGGAAGTGCCGAGTAATAATGGCTAGAGCGGGAATGTGGTTGCTCGTGTCTGTGATAGTTCTGCATCTGTTGCTCTTGAGATGGGATAAAGTGTAAGTTTGGGGAGATGATGGATTGTTTCTACATATTAGTGCTCTGTCCTTCTTGTGGGTCTGTGATGTTTGTTACATTACTACTGTAAGCTAACTGTTAGTGCTTTGTTTTGCCTGTTAGCATAAAACATGTCAGCATATGGTTATGAGCTTGCATTGGTCATGTGACATTTGTGCATCTACACTGAGATTAAATGCACCTGCTCTGTTTTGTTGTTACAGTTTTACAGAATGAAAGTGGTACAAATGGTACATCAGTAAAAGCTCTGAAGAACGCCACAGTCTCCACATGGAGCGCTTACTGAAGCCATTTATGTTTAACTGCACAGGCTGAATAGAAGCATTGAGCCTGTGCAGAAGATAACATGTAAACACAGGGAGGATATTATTGAGCACATTATAGGAGATAACAGCTACATATATGAACTGGAAGAAAATAATCATTTCTTACCTTCAGCATTTCCACAGATGACAGTACTGAGCACTGAAATAATGAATAAAACCTCATCAGACATTATACAACTGACAAGATCAAAAACAATATAAAGGAAGACTTTTAAAGATACATTTCCAGATGAACAGTAATCACCAAATTTCTGTGCTTCTGTTTGTCAAACAGGCTCAAACATAATAACTCAAACTGTTGTAACACAGTGTGTAACTATAAGTGATGCAAAAAGCAGCAGTGTATCAAACATTTAAGCACTTAAAGAATCACAAGTCTGCTTTGTTCCAGCTCTCAGGTAAACAGGTTAAAGCAGTGACACACTGTAATTCTCACAGCTCAGAAACATTTTCATTAATCGCTGCCATTCAAACAATGTCAGACGTGTACTTACAGAAAAAGCCCATCATGCAGAGCAAAGAGTGCCCCATCGTCACATCCAGCCTGCTGCACTCTGATCCACACATAATCAAACAGTTTTAGTTTGCAGAAAAAGGAGAAGTTGTGTTTAACATAGACATGACAAGAGTTTTTGTACAGGCTCTTATTCTGATTGGTCTCTCTGTGCTTCCTGCCCTTGCACACAAAACTCAAACAGCTCCTGTAGCTTTGACCGCAGCAGTTGGTTGACATGTTTATATTTCCTGTCCACTGCAAACAAACAGAACTTTGTATTTTCTGTTGTGTTGTTTCCTTTTCTATAAAATGCAAAGCTGTTGTGTTGCTTCATGTCAGGAGACATGTTTTGCCCTTTGGGGGGATTTTTTGGGTGCAATATCCTTTTTCTCTCCTTTGAATGTTAACAGATGAATTAAATTAAATTCTTACTTTAGGCTGCATTAAAATGTCTTTATTTTATTTGACTCTTAGCCGAAACATCATCATGCAGTAATATAGTGAAAAGGCTCCTTTGACCTCAGGCCTGTGAAAGTTTCCACCTTGTGGTTAAATTCTGGTTTTAAGTTTGGTGGAGACCCAAACACAGGAAATGACTCAGTGTGTGGCTGAAGTGAGACTAAAGACTTTTATGTTTCACCAACTAAAGTAAAAGTTAAATTCATAGTTAAATGTATTATGTGTTGTCATTTCAAAGTAAAGCAGGAACTCATTTATTCTGCAGACTGTTCTTTGTCTTGCTTTGACATGTATGTACAGATGCACACTGAACTTAGCCTCTGACTACATGTAAACACAATAAAATAAAACAAACTGATGATGTGAAATAATGATTGAAACACTGTAATAATGATGTTTGTGTTGAACACCAAACAAAGAATTACTTCTTACTTGATTTTGCAGTACAACGGCCTGATATCCACATATAAGGACATTGATTTGAAAATTCCATAGAACAGTGGCAGTAAAATGTCCTCGTGAGTGGATATCAGGTCCTTGTAGAGCAAAATCTAGTATTGTGGTCTAGACAAGCCAAAATGTGATGTCCACATATGTGGACGCCACCGGTTAAATCTTGAAAGCATGCTGAGAAAATGCACAAAGCATTGCAACAAACCACATGTTGAACTGTTCACTTATAACTGGACCAAGCTTCCAGTTCCCCTTTACACTTACTGAGGTTCTGCCGATACCGATATGAATCCAATAAGGCGTATTTTGTAATCAATAGAACAGTTTTTTATAAATATCTTGCTGCATTTTGTATAAGTTCATACTCAAGTTTTAAAAGTCAAGAGACTGAAGCTTTTCTGTTATACCTGTATGCAAAAAATACACTCCACCCCAAAAAATTTATAGTTCAGCAACACTGGTTAATCTAATAAATTTAAACCTGCACCATCCTCCCTATTCTGGTATTTTAAAGAGTACTTAGTGGAAATATTAAGCAACCTAACTAATAGGGTTGTAAACTCCCAGCAAAAATATTAGGGAACCACCCCCCACCCTGAATCGATGTAATCAACTTTAATTTAATGCAAATGTAAAACAAATGCACAGAAATGAATAATTTTTCTATAATAATTAAATAGATTCAACATCTTTCTTCAACAGAATTGCAGACTGCACAGATGGTACCTTCCCAAAGGAAAAAGTACTATAGCTTACTAGGGTGTATATTAGACTTATTAGTTACTATATACAATAATGGATTTCTATACATTTAACCAGATGACCACTTTTGTTGTAAGATTCAGATAATTATTTATTCAAAGTTTTTAAATGATATAACAAAGAAAAGTATTTCTTTGTGCCCCCCTTTCCCTGTTAATGCCCTATCTGACCCCCAGCAAAACTTTGCTAGACCCGCCCCTGCACAGTTACCAGCTGTCAGCTACTTAGAAAAGGATCCTGGTGTTATTTGTCTCTCAGAAACAGTTCATAACTTCCCTTCAACTCATCCATGTCACCTAAAAGGTAAACCTGTTTCTCCATCACCTGTTCAGCTCTGATGATTCAGTAAGGACATCTCCTGGTTTCAGCTGCATGTTAAGCAGCTGAATGTTAAGCTTAAACATGCTGCTGTTGTTTATCCGCTGGTCTCCTCTTTCTAGCGCAAAGTGGGCGATAAACAAACAAGATGCGACTTGCGGCAGAAAAGCCGATCAGCTGATTATTAATCAGTTTCATCTTTGAAGTAATAACAGGAGATGGAGGGGGAGTGAATGAGAGAAGTAGATGCAACTGCGCAGCAAAGACAGAATAACTCCAGCTTTGTGTCTATTTTTTAATTCTAGCTGAAGTACGGGACAAATTGCATCCTTTTCACCTCAAAATGGAACTCCGATGGCCAGTCCAGCTGTGTCTCAATATATCAGTTGTTAAGCTTAACGTGGAAATACTATGCAAAAAATCAGGGATGAACATACACACTTGCTTTACTTCTCTGGGATAATTTTCGCCGAGATGAAATGCCATGGTTAGGAAGCATGTAGTTAGTTAGGGCTGGACCAGGTGACCCTGAATCCTCCCTTAGTTATGCTGCAATAGACGTAGACTGCCGGGGATTCCCATGATGCTTTGAGTTTTTCCTTTCCAGTCACCTTTCTCACTCACTATGTGTTAATAGACCTCTCTGCATCGAATCATATCTGTTATTAATCTCTGTCTCTCTTCCACAGCATGTCTTTATCCTGTTTTCCTTCTCTCACCCCAACCGGTCGCAGCAGATGGCCGCCCCTTCCTGAGCCTGGTTCTGCCAGAGGTTTCTTCCTGTTAAAAGGGAGTTTTTCCTTCCCACTGTCGCCAAAGTGCTTGCTCATAGGGGGTCATATGATTGTTGGGTTTTTCTCTGTATCTATTATTGTGCGATCTACTGTACAATATAAAGCGACTTGAGGCGACTTTTGTTGTGATTTGGCGCTGTGTAAATAAAATTGAATTGAATTGAATGTAGCGAGGCTCCAAATGCTCCAACAGACCACCGACAGGTCTCGCAGACAACAGGCGCTCTATCACGTGACACATACTGCTCCGATGCGCCGAGCTGGGTTACGCCAAGTAGCGCGTTTTGTGAGGTGATTTTGTGATACTTCGGATCGGATTACATTTTTTATTTCTCTCCGATATCCGATCCAGTAATTTAGGTCAGTATCGGACAGATACCGATACGTAATATCGGATCGGTCCATCTCTAGTAACCATGGTTCACTTTTTGAGCAAAAATGAGTTCAGCTTATTTGTGCGGCTTTTACAACAGTTCTAGGTTCTCATGGGACCTCTCAGGAAAATGTGTTGCCAACCCTGTTTCAGGGTCTCTGTGCCACAGCAATGACCCAGCGTCACACCGACACCGGTGTGACGTTGATCTGTGAGGTGCAGAGCAGTTCATCTACTAATTGGAAGGTCGATGGTCGATCACTGTCTGCTCCAGTCTGCATGCCAAATAACCTCGAGCAAGATACTAACCGCACGTTGCTGTCAGATGCATCCATTGGAGTATGAATGTGTGTGAATGTTAGAGAGAAGGAAAAAAGTGCTCGTGTAAATGGGTCAAGTTGTCTAAAGCACTTTGAGTGCGTTCTATAAGAACCAAACCATTTATCAGACACTACATGTCCTTCACACCTCGATGCTCTTCCTGATTGTGTTGTTTTCTCTCTCTCCAGTTCTTTCCCTGCAGGATGGTGGCCCTTTCTATTTCTCTGATGCCAGCTGTCTGCATCACTTATGCTCTGGTGTACTCGAGTAACATTCAGTAGTCAGGGACTGAGTGTTAGCTACCGATGATCTTACACACCACCTCAACATAGTATAGTATAGCAGGTATGGGTGTATAGGTCAGCCTGTGAGCCTTTGTATACACACACAAACAACAACAAGTAAAGAATCAACAGCATAATATAGTATTTGGGATTTCTGAGGTCCCTCAGAGGTTCAGCAGTGCTGGGAATACTGGGAGTGTTAGTGGGAGGTGCTTGGGTAACAAAAGGCTGTGCAGCAGGTGTAGTAGGCCTCTTTGTCTCAGTCTTACTTTTGTCTTAGTTTTAAAAACTAGTGTTAATGAAGTACCAGCTGACTTATTATAGTTTTTTAAGTTATAGTTTAATAAGTATGGAATCATTTTGGACCAATCAGCATTACAGTCAGTTTGGCTCCTCACAAATCAGCTCTGAGCCTGAAGGACTGAAAAGAAACCATTTCAACTTTCATGGCTGCAGAAAAAGATTCAGTGACTTTGTGATTATTTGCTTATTTTCCAACAAAGACCCAAAGTTCAAACTTGTGGCCTCAGACATTTTCATGAATCTCAACTCTGTTTAGAGAGAGATGCTGACACAATGTGGACAACTGCTTTTAGGCAGGTTTGTGGGTTACAAACACTTTTATCATGGCAAACCATAAGTAATAATAATACTGGTTTAGTGTGGAAATATCTGTGTGTCGGTTATTCCAGTAAGTGTTTTTATTCATCATTTCTATGAGGAAAAGAAGAAGGGGAAATGTTTTGACATTAAAGTGTCAAATTTATGAGAAAAAAGTGGCCCTTTAGTGCTGAACTGCCATCGACTGCAGTACAGTAACTGATACTCAATGTCTCATTTACAACAGAGACCTGTTTCAGACAAACATATTTAAATTACAACAACAGCATGTTTGTGATATCAGTGTTGTGACCTGTATATTGCATAATGCAGAAATTATATTATTGAGTTTATCTATGCACAAACCCCGCTGGAACAAAACAAGGCAAGACAGAGCTCTTTGTCTTTGTGGCTCGTGAGGGAAGTCAGTCAAAGTTGAGGAAAAGATTCCTTCACCTGAACTCAACCAACTTCGACTGATTCCTTC
>CAKLIZ010003586.1:703-16087 GCA_922035795.1 Oreochromis mossambicus
GTGAGACAGCTCAACTGCTAGAGTGAGAGGAGCGAAAAAATTAATCTGAAAATATTTTTTAAAACTGCTGCTGTGTCCGCAGCGTTTTCTCTACAGGTATGATTTTACCCTCAAAACGTAGCCATCGCTGTCCTCTTTCATCCAATGTGTTTACTATTGTACTAGGTGTTATGGTTCTTTCATAAATGTCACCAAAGCACAGACTCCTCCCTCCAACTCCTCCATAGACTCCAATGTTAAAATGGCTCAGAAAGTTCCTTTGAAAATCAGAAGAGAAGGCTGTCTTTACACTGTCACCACGTCCATATAATAAACTCCACAGGCATGAAAACTGAGAATTCAGTAGACTGGACAGTGCTGCCGCTCACGGTGAAAGAATTTCGTCAATAGGACCTGTACTTTTCATTTGGGAATGATTTGTTTGGGCCTGACTTTTCTGTTCATTTTAAGCAGCAAAAGTGAGGTGCATGTCTGTGTGCGTGTGTATGGAGCCATTGGGTGCAGTCACTATAGCAACCAGGCTCACACCTGCCTGCCTAACAAGCTCTGTCTCTCACTGTGCCAATATTCATCTTAAACACTTCTCTTTCAACTGCTGCTGTGTCCACAGTGTTTGCTCTACAGCCATCATTTTACCCTCAAAACGTCGCCATCGTTGTTCTCTTTCCAACACTGTGTCTTTCAAAGCTCAGAGATGTAAAGTTTTTAAACTGTGTGGATCCAAGTGGAGGGATCACATTTTAGTCATTCAGTGATTCAAAGAATATGAACTTTTAATATTCATTCAGATGTTTTCTGACTCTAAATAGTCTTTTGTCATTTCTTATGTTTTTCTAATTTACATTTAAAACATTTTCAGCTCTTTTCCAACTTCTTCTCTGTGGTTGTCAGCTTTTAGCAGTTCAGCTTTTTTGTTTTCAGGTGCAAATTTCTGTATTTTTCATCTCATTCAACATTTTTAACTTAAAATTCAGCAATTAATTCATTTCAGTGCATACATTCAGATTCAAGCATTCACACTGCAGTTTCTTCAGAAAATGCACTTTCTAGTTATTATTAAGAGTACTGACCAAGATGCCAACACTTGCCATCGAAACGAGAGTAACCCCTTGGGCTTTGATGTGTCACAATGTCAGCCTCAAACTTCCACTCCCATTTCCTACACTACTGACAAAAAAATGAAAATGCCAGACCCACCAGAGTATGTGGTGTATACAGATTCAGAGTTGGACATGGTGCGCAGTCAGTACTTTGCATTGCTCCACAGTGGAAAGGAAAAGGACTGTCAGATGTCGAAGGAGCTCTGTTGCAGACTTGTAAGGAACACAGTCACCAGCATGGTTGCAATCCTCCGTGCTAGTCCCATGGGGAAAGAAGTAAGATACCCCTCCAAACTCGAAATGAGAGCAATGTCACAGAAGATTGTCGACTATTACCCCATGTTACGTGATGCTGACACACACATGCCATACGTAAGTCATTCTTTACCCACTACAATATCTAAAATTGAGTGAGATAATAAAAGGATGTACAAATATATATTATTTTACCACAGCTGACCATCTACACCAAACTGTACAAACGACTCCAAAATATGAAGTCTCCAAGGAAGAGGCAGGGCTCCATGCCGCAACGAGGCAGGCTCGGGAAGACTCTTTTCAGCTCAGATGACACAGACAATGGGACTGAAGGTGACCTAAGTGGTGAAGCAAGTGGTTCAAGTGACTATACCATACTTCTTGAGAGCAACGATGACCTCAGCGAGGATAACTCAAATGCAGGTGTGTACTTTGGTCTGCTGTACTAATGACTTTTGGACATATAAAACTTCAAAGAGACCACCTGCCCTCAGTTTTCTGTTCAGAGTACATCACAAGATTTATACAGTGTTGAGTATTTTCCTTAACTTTCTAGCTATTCCCTGTTATTAATAATAATAATAATAATAATAATAATAATAATAATAATAATAATGGATTGCATTTATATAGCGCTTTTCGGGACCCCTCAAAGCACTTTACAATACCACTATTCATTCACTCTCACATTCATACACTGGTGGAGGCAAGCTACAGTTGTAGCCACAGCTGCCCTGGGGCAGACTGACAGAGGCGAGGCTGCCATGTCGCGCCATCGGCCCCTCTGGCCAACACCAGTAGGCGGTAGGTGAAGCGTCTTGCCCAAGGACACAACGACCGAGACTGTCCGAGCCGGGGCTCGAACCGGCAACCTTCCGATTACAAGACGAACACCCAAGTCTTGAGCCACGATCGCCCCTAAATTCTGTTCATCTTCTGTTTTTTCCTCAGAGAAAGAATCCCAATTGCCGCTACCCTCCACTGTACCAACTACGTCAAACAATACTACCCTGGCTTTACCACTATTATCCAAGTCAGCCTCATGCTCTGCACCCAGGGCTGATATAGGTCCATCAACTGCACCTCCAGATGATGTTGTTGGTAAGTCCACCATCACCCTTATCTACCTCTCAGTCTGACTGTGGTTCCTCTTACAGCTCTTTCCAAAATATGGCTGCAGCAATGAACCCCGTTCTAAGTGTTTATTCCATAAATCATAGTGGTTTGGCATTAACTCAAGTTGGTGTGTAAAATCAACATATGATAGATCCCTCATTCCAGTTTGCCAGTTAGCCATAGTAAGTATTTTAACACTTTGTGTTGTAGTGGGTGTTATTCAGTGCTGATTATTTACACATGTAAATCCTCATGCTGGTTACATCTATCATGCTTTATCACAGTGTTTCTGTCATAGATCAAATTACCTAAAAGATTTTTATCCATCAGCTTATAATCACTGTCCACACTGATGTGAACGATATACACAGTAAACAACCTTTACCTTATTTTCACCACAGTTTTATTCACGGGCATCTTAAACTTTGGTTTTAATATTTGATTCTGTTCAAACTAACAATTAACATAAATCCATGATCATTATAACAAAAGGACACAAAGGGAAATGATCAGGACATATAGGGTCAGTTCATTACTCAAACATATTTAACCTAAATATAAACAATATAACATAAATATTATACTGAAAACGATAACTTAAAAACAACCATGCAACCTTACTAGAAATGACTTATTAGAAAAATCTGAATGTCTTACAATTGCTCTTTGCTTTCCCTAGCAGACCATGACAGCCTGAAGATGCAGGCAAGGCATTACAAAACCTTGAGCAACATGTACAGGAAACCCAATGCAAAACCCAACCAAAGTGACGTTGCTCAAATTTTGGACCTGGAGTTTGAGGCCAGACGAGCTTTTATTGACGCAGATGTTACAAGGGAAGAAGACAGGCCCAGAAAAATATTTGAAGCATACCCGTGCTTCAAAGACATACGAAATGTAAGTTCAACTACCTTCAGTTACATTCCTTGCTTTCTCTGGATAGGTTTAGTTAGTTCTTGACTAACTGAGCACAACTTTGTCATAGGCGATGGATGAACTGCGTCGCATCGTTGGTGGCTTCAACTGCAAATACATAGATCAAATGAAGGGTCGATGGGCAGAGTTTTGTTCGAAGGTGCAGTTCTATGGCATTTGGAAGAAGGTCCTGAAACCACCTCTCCCCTTGGATGTACATGGAGGTAAGTGGCCTTTTCATACATTAAATCCATACATCAGATATGTTCAGATTACTTTATTAAGATACTTTTCTCTGTCCACAGTGGATTTTACTGTCACTCTCGTCAATGCACTTCCATCTCTTTTTCCTTCAAAAACTACACCACCAAAACGGCTGGGAAGTGCCAGTGAGGCTCTCCTTCATATCCTCAAGGTGAGAACAGCTGTTAGCAATACCAACCACTGTAACTTGTACTCCATTTACTTGTATTATTATTATTATTAATATTATTATTTTGCTTTTCATGCTTAATAAGAGTGGGTCAAAGTTCAATTCAGCAGGGATTAAATTACTCCTTATTCAGGATTTCTTAATTGTTATTCAAAACCTACTCCAGAGAGGCAGCGCAGAGCAAAAGCACATTGCAGTTGGGATACAAGTAGAAGCAGTAAAATGATATATTTAAAAAGGCCTTCAAAAACTAGAATATGTAACAAAGTTAAAAGAAATAGTTTTAAAAAACAAATGAGAAAAAAGCACAAATAGACATGATAAAAATGCTGCAAACTAGAGAAAATTCATGCTCAGAATTAATACATTTCCAAAATTTCATATTTATGTAAGTCAAATATTTTATATTTATTTCTTCTATTCCAACAGTAAATCAGTTGGAGCATTCTAAACTCTTGATATTGCTTTTTGTGTCTTGGCTGTTTGGATGCACAGCAACCCTTTCATTTAAAATCTTGAAGAATTTGTCCTTTTTTTGTGCTTTTCTAGCCGGGTGAAGATGCTATGCTATACCTGGAGAAGCGGCCTCTCTCCTCCCCAGTGCTGCTTTTTGATGGAACAACCAGCATTGTTGCTGTAGGAAATATACCAGTGACCACTCTCCCCTTGGAGGATTTCTGGGAAGGAATGTTGGTGTTGATGGCATATTACTACACCTTGCACTTAACATACCCGAAATGTGTTGCAACGGTCCTCTCTGTCATACAAACTGAGGTAATCACTGATGCCATCCATGATCAAGATGCCACTAGTGCATATAAGAAAGCAATAGCTGAGTGGAAGTCATTCTTTGAAAAATAGGTGAATACCAAGCAGAATTTTATCAGGTCATTTGCAGTTTGTTTAGTTTTGTAGTACGTTTGTACAACTTTGTTCCTAATTTGGCTAGCAATGTCCTGAGAAACTGCTTTACTTATAATGCCTTACAAATGAAAGTTGTTGTTTTTTTTTTCTCTTAATGACACTTTACCTGAGGCATGTAAAGTTTTAAGTCAGTAATGCCGTTATTTACAACATTGTGAGACTATGTGACTGTCACAAAAGTTTAAGGCTAAAAATGTAATTTTTTTTTCTCTGTTTAGGGTTGATTTAGACTTTTAGGGATTGTGCAGCAGCCCTATATTGTTTTAAAAAAGGGTTTTGTTCTCATGAGAGGAATAAATGTTGACATATATCACTCTTGTCCTGGCTGTGATTTCAGCAGAAGCCAAGGAGTATTCTAGGGAAAAGGTCTGTTTTAAGGTTTTTTTGCTTGGATTTAATATCGATTAGGCTATATTTTAAGATAAGCCAACCTGAATCAAGAAACAAATTAATCATACTTCACTAATATTGAGTAGTTTTTCATAGTATTAGAACTATTTTTCTCATTGCAGTGCATTCATTTGCTGCAAGTAAGAATTCAAAACATAAAAAAAAGACTGTAATTTAGCATATTTAACTTATTTTTGGGACTTGATATCAAGTAATTTTATCTAAAATTGAGCTTTTTAAAGCTTATTTTAACCCTCTTCAATTCTCAAATGTGTTCTTTTATTTCTGGATTAAAAAATCTTATTTCAAGATTTCTTATTAAGTAAAATAAACTTGCTGCATGGACAGATAATTTCACTTGTTTTCAGTGCTTTTTGTATCAAATGTAGTATTTTTTTCTTAAATATGGACTAGCCATTTTTGCATTGTGTACAGGGACGTACATGAGATCGAGGGGGGAACCTGTAACCCATATCAACTACACCCTGTCACATGACCCACGTCAGCTGATTTGAGGTCCCTCTCCTGATTGGCTCCTTCCACGTCGCGGCAACTCTGAAAACCGGCTGTGGAGGGATACTTCCGGGTTCGACTCCTGCTGTGGCTGTAAGCTTATGGCGTTTAGAACGACGTTGGAAAACAAAGCGTTTTCTCCCCTCAATTCATCTATAAACTCATTTCACCTCAGCGGTAAGTGTCCTTAATATCTACCAAAAACAACCTTTTAGTTGTCAGTAACCAGTCGATCATTTTCGCGATTAAAAAATGACTTTGTTCGGCGGCGTTCCCACCGCGAGCAGAACTCCGGTTCAAAAACCGCTGTTTTTGAACACTTATTTACTTAAGCACTTTAATGGGCTTACTTTGAAACAAAGTGCAATTGAATGATTATTGTTATGTGTTGCCTTGAATTCGGCTATGCTGTCTGTTAGACAGTTGTTTTCCTTTATTGTTGTTTTTGCATTTGTTTGTAGCGAACGCTACTGGAATGTATAGATTAAGCTACGTAGCCAAGATGATTATTAATTTAACTGTTGTACATTTGTTGATGATAATGATGATGATTCATGTTGCATAGACTTGCAGAAAAATGTATTCGTTTACCGGTAAACTGAATCGAACTTGATGTGCTAATGGACATTTTTCTGACCTACAGGTCAGGTTTTTTTTTCCCCCCTTTGAATTGATCTTCTTCATATTGAAGTGGCGAGCCGGTAGGACCATTCTTTGTTTTTTCCCCTCTTTTCCCCCACTTTGCCGTCTTTGGATTACGGACATATTTCCCCATTGTATGAAGCTGGACCCTAAGGAGGAATACCTTAAAAGTGAACTTTAAAAAGAAAAGGACCAAAAAGGACTCTTAACAAAAGGACTCTTGCACAGAAAATCACAGCAATTGATTTATTATTTAATTGTGGGCATTTATTTATGTTGTGTGTTGTATTATTTTGTTCCATTTCCCCTTTCGCCCATTTATTCAATATATTTTTGGTGCAAGATATTGCATTCTTTGGTCTCGTCATTCACACCATCTAGGCTCCATAAAGAAGTATTTCTTCTGCGCGTCAGTCAGTAAACCCATCCATTTCAATAACACTAGCCCTTAAATAACTTTGCGTTACAACTACACCTCCTTTGAGGTGTCTCACACTACATTTAGACAAACTGTGCTGTCACTGAATAGCTTACCAGTGGTAATAAAGCAGTGCTCTACTCTGCCCACATTTATGTAAAAATCTCACAATGACAGATCCCCAACCATTTCTGTGACCACTTAACTTATTTCTGGTGTGAAGTTTATGTGATCTGCTCTGGAGCTAGATTTACATTTTATATTTTTAGTTAATAGATATCCATTAACATCCACTGTCCCTGTTTAAATTAGATGTCATTGTCAGTGTTACCTTTTTATAGCTCCTAACACAGTAGGAAGGCTGTTGTGGTTGCAGGATAAGTGACTGTACTCTGCACTTAAATGGCTGCTATTGTCTGGACTAACGCTACAGTGATTAGAGGGAGGCATAGAGAACATCATTATCACCAGGCTTCCATTTCCTTTCGTCAGCAAACCATACAATCTCAATAGATATTACACTGAACTTAAGTCTCAATCTTGGTCTCACCACTGCCCTATAGGTCTAAGATGACCCATTTTTAAAGGGATCCAGGGGCAACACAGCAAAGACTAAAACAGCAAAGTAGAAAAAACAAAGACGCTCCCTTCCTGTTACAATACATCAAACGCTGCTAAGAATCACTGTAACCCATTTCATCTGTGCTTGCTTGCATTTCAACAGATTTCAGTCAGCGGACATGCAAGCTCAAGTTGAAAGCAATCAAAGAGCAGATTTGGCCTTGCATCAGACTACATTGCTTTCCCCAAACACTTTAACATTACCCAAATAAATGACTGATGCAGTGATTACTAAAAAGTACACTTGAAAAATGACATTTCCATGGATCACATTTGCATTATATATTTAAACAATCTGACAAATAAAACTGATCTGAAATTAAACCCAGAGAAACTAGTAAAATAAAAATTCATGATCACACTAACATCCAAGCTAAACATTCCACAATCTACTCCATAAAAGTGCATATGAAGCTTAACCCATTCGTTACTATAATATCATTTTGAATGGTTGTCCGTCTTTGTCTTATGTGCTGTGTAATATAACTTTGAGTTCGCTGCACTGTTCTAGTGCAGTCATTCCCAAAGTGTGGGCTGGGGCACTCTGGAGGGCCACAAAGGTAGTAGCAGAAATTTACTAAGTATGTATATTTGGCTGGGCCCATGGGAATTTTTGGTTTTTAGGTAGCCCACAGCACTCTTGACTTTTGCTGCTCTAAAGGCACAAAATCAAAACTCCCCCTCCCCAAAAAAACAACTTGGTCACACACACCTCATTCGGCATATGAACGAGCGTCGGGAGCCCATGCACATTCTCATGGAGGACTGTTGTCCTTCCTTCTTCACCGTTCCCGTCTTCAGGTCCAGAATTCGCCCTGTTAGCACACAAACAACATATTTAATAATAATATTACACATGTATAGTCTACAACAACACTGCCATGGTCCTGGGTCTTTTGCCCAGTGTTTTATGTTCTTTGGTCTTTTACGTTCGGTCGAGCCCTGCTTTGTTTTTTATTTTGAAATCAGCTTTAAAGTTGTTTGGAAGTAATTTCTTGTCTCGCAAGTCCTGCATCTGGGTGCTAATCCTGAATGCCACACACTGTTTAATGACAAAAAAATCAAGTGGACATGTATTTTTATGAGTGGCAGCAGGCGGATCTTTTTCTATTGAAGAGAACTTTAGAAGTGATGGCTCCGCTCAAAATAGGAACACAGTGAAGCTAAGGTGTACTTGTGTACTTTTGCTTTGATAGCAGCAGTGAGTACTGGCTCATCCTTTATCACATTGAAAAGAACATCTGTTTACTGATTTTCACTTTGCTAATAAACCAAACAAATGGCATTCGATCAATTTCTGGGGAGTAGATCCATGCAGGATCTTGAGATCAGAATATATTCAGAGTAAAATGTTTGTTTTATCAATATCAATACTGCCATTTTAGCAATATCCAATCAGTCTGTGCTGTATCTAGAATGACACAGTTTTAATAAAGCTACAGTAAAAAGCCTAATTAATCGTCCTGTGACTAACATCAAACCACTTGTGTGATCTAAGTGCACATTAAATCCCTCAACCAATTCCATTCACTAGCATTGAGACGGGGATGAAACGAGAGACATTCGAATTGAAGGCTTGAAAAGACAGCTGATTACTGAGACTGCCAGAAAAAAGCAACTTCACTGACCTCTCAGAAATGCGGTGAATTCTGTAATCTTAGTATCCAGAAACCATGAAGCTGACTGGATATTTACACTAGGGGTGGGCGTTATATATTTAATATACTCAATGTATCGTGAGTTTTTCCACATATGACGGCTTTATCGTGTCTGTATATAATTCACTGAGTTTTTTCCCCCTTCCACATGCAGCAAATGCATCATTAATTATGATGGAATTTTTAAGATTACACAAGCTGTTCAAGAGTTACGGTAGTTTAAAGAAACATTGGACAAACATGTTGCCAGTGACAGGTTAGTGGGTTACCACAAAGAAAAAGATAATTTTTTATTTCACAATTTTTATATATGTTATAAACACAAAAGAGTGCCTTTTTTATTTCGGTTGTTTTATTTTGTCTCGTGAATTCTTGCTTGATGTACTTTTTTGGTGCTATGATTTTTTTGTTTCTTAAAGGTGTTGACCATAGAAAGTCACTTGTGAAAAACCTCTGAGTGCAGCTGATGGGTAAAATAAAACATTTCAATACATTCAGACTTTTTTTATTCAAAGTAGAAAAACATAATGAAGGGTCAATTTGAATGAGTATAGCAGTGCAATTTTAGGCACTAAGTGGTTGAAAATAATAATTTTTGGAGGTTATGTAAACATATTGTGATATAGCCAAAAAATATTGTGATATTAGATTTTTTACTTCACACACAAACTTAATGATCCATACAGAGGAAAGAAGGTTAAGCACCATAGTAAATGTGGACCAACTAACTCATCACAAAAGAACCCAACAACGTCTAAGTTAAGGAGCAGACCAGAGATTCAGCTATCATAAGGTACAACACAGCTTCATACTGCTTTATACTGTAAGGTATTATATTAGATACACAAATAACCAGCTGATCCCCTGTGAGCAGCACCACATACAACAAACAGGACAAACTAAAAACTACAGGAGCAGTTGTAGTTCAGGAAGGAGTGCAGGAAGTTTGCTTTGGTCCCTGGGCCAGATGTTACAGGGTGAGAGGCAGGGTACACCAAAGACAGTCCGTCACAGGGCTAACACAGAGGCAGACCATCACTCACATTCACACCTACAGTCAGTTTAGAACCACCAAGTAACCCAAGCCTCTGCCATCCAGACATGGAGCGAACATGCAAACTCCACACACAAAGGGCCCAGGAGCTTCTTCCTGTGAAGCAACAGTGCTAACCTTCGAACACCACACTGCCAACAGCATTTTGAGAATCATAAAACCAAACATGGTACTTGTCTCTTAAATCCAAGCTGGGAGCTGTTTCCACAAGCCTGACAGCTGAAGGCTCTGCCTTCTAGTTTACTTTTAAAAACTCTAGTAAGGAAAAACAAGTCAGACTGAACTCTAAGTGCTCTACCGTGATAATATGAGCATGTGATCCCTTTATCCTTCTGACATCCTCTAGGATGCCAGTGTTATAGGTCAACTGAAGGATTTTCAGGGAGCTTTTAGACTAAATGCATAGACTAGTATTTCAGCATCACTCAGAGACAAATGTTTGTATGTTAGAAATACTGACAAGTACTAGTTAAAGGACATACCCTCATTAAAAATGACTAGTATGTGGTTCTGGGGACTTCCACAAAGTGTACTGGGCTATACATCTGCGATAAAATATGAATAGAAAAATAGTATTAATATTTTTGTGTGCCATAATAAAAAAAAAAACAGATGTGAACTGTACTACGTCCTTCTCACCAAAAATAATAATTCTTTCTGCAATGAGCTATAGACGCCAGCAACTTCTTTGGAAGAGTCACTGTTTTGGTCTACTGGGAGCTGACTGATATTGTTCAGTCCTTCCACATCAACAAACTGGAAAACCATGCAGCCACGCACACGATGAGGAGGAGAAGAAGAGGAGTTCCTCTGAATTAAACTTAACCCAGTGACTTCAAAGGCTGTGCATGTGCTCGTGTACGCGTGCATTCTGGTGTGTTTTCATCTGCCAAAGCTCGACACGGGGATTACTGGGTTACGTGGATTACACAGTGCTGCTGGGTGCTTAGTGTTCAGAGGCGCTCTGGAGTCAATGCACAGACCAACAGGCACACATAAATTCTGAGGCTTCGTGGTGATCCAGACTACAGTCTGCAGAAGGAGGTTTAAGAAAACAATGCTGCCCTCGAGTGAGCTATCCAAGTATTGCAGAGGTTTTCAGATTTCAAATGTTATTCTCAGTCTTTCAGCTTTAAATACATCACATGTATGCAGCAAAAATTATAATGTAACACAAAATATAATAAAGATTAACAGCAAATTACAACAATACTTACGCAATAAAATACTTATGTATACCAGATTTAAACCAGACCTAAATCTTAATAATAGTTTAATCAGAGTTCCATTTCTAAATGCAAAATTAAAATGCCTTTGACAAAATTTCCACCCTAATCTTAAATGACTTCTCCTTTTCTCCCCATTTTGATTCTTCCTCTGTGTCTGATTTTACAATAATGACACTCAGTTCTGCAAGGTGGCAAATTAGTGGTATTGGTAGATTGAAGAAAGCTGCACATGTTCCACATAGCAAGAACCCACCTGTGATCTCCCTGGGTGACAGTAACCCCAAACTGTGGAGCTTCACAAATAAATATCAGCACCATCTAAACCAAAACATAGCTGGCTGTAGGACGGTTTCAATTGGACCTGAAGCTTAAATGGAGGTACGAATCACCACATTTAGTCAAAAATGTCAGAACAAAATGAGAGGGAAACCCAAATGTTTGTGACTCAAGCCTTATGCTGCTAGGTTGAGATGATCAGCTGGCCAGATCAACCATTTCTGTCATACTGTGTTATGATGAATCCAGTTTATGAAGTACACATCAACAAATCTTTTTAGAACAAGAGCTAACCCTTCAAACTGTGTGATGAATATCAGAGTGTTACTTATTTTAAAAGATAAGCGTAGTGCAGTCTGAAGGGGGGTGTTTATGTGTAACAGGTGGTTATAAAGATCATTTTACAAAACAATAATGATCAAAAGTAGAACACGTCAAGCTGAAAGAATTATTTGTGACGATCCTTTCTCTACCTGTCATGGAGTTTTCTGAAGTGCTGAGCTGTTCCCTCAATTTGTCCACATCATCAGGGTGGACCTGCTCGTACAGAGTGCTGCCAAACCACTCAGACTGGGGCTGGTTCAGCACTGGTGTCACTGAGTCCGAAACATAGATGACCCGACCTGTCTCTGCAGCAACCACAAACAGGAAGCCATCCGCCGCCTCCAAGATCAGGTGCTTTAGTTCCTACAGGGAAAGAAAGGTTTATAAACCAAGAAGCACAACCAAATATACAAACACAAATCAAGCACATTTCAACAAATACACAGTGAAAATGTTTTCAACTCAAATTAAGATGCAGTTAAAGTGTAAGTAAATGTTAATAAAGCAAATGTACATTTAAGTAGATATAAATGTTTATAAGAAGATGGAAACTCTTCATTAACTTAAATTAATTACAACTCTGGTAATGTTGAAGAAATATGGTTTCAGTCACAATGCTACTCAAAAGAAGAGTGTTACTTTAAGCTATAGTCATTGATATCTGGTAGCATGGCTCTGTCCTGCTGCTCCATCTGTATATATGGCCGGAGGCAGGGAGAACAGCAGCAAGGGGATGACTGTCAATAGATACAATATTAAAGTCAGAAACAGCATGAAGGAGCTGCTCTTTTCTAGCTTGCACTTGGAATCTCTCAGGCTTCTTGCATTTCTTCTTCCTGATGTTGCCATCTCTTAATATAGGTGTATTTATAATTAAGACCATCTTCCTCTGCTTCTGTATCCATCTGGTTAGCCATCACCAGTTTGTTTATCTGTATCTGGAAATGCCACAGGATCTTAACTTGGTCATCCTCAACCACCCTAGGGGTGTATCCCATTTTGACCTCAGGACTTCCAGGCCATACTCAGTGTAGATGTTTCTATATACTATGCTGGCCACTTGGTTATGCCGTTCTATGTATGCCCTGCCTGCTAGCATCTAGTGCCCTGCTCTTATGTGCTGCACAGATATCGAATGGAGCAATCTTGTTGATCATTTGGCGGAGGGGCGTTCAGGCCTATGCACAGAGAGAGCATCTCCTTGGTAAATCCCACACTTCATGCCGACTTTTGGTTTAAAGTTGGCCTCTGGTGTTGTTGGCCACATTCCCGTTGAATTTCTAATGAAGTGTCCTTAGTTATGGAACGCCAGGACTGCCATAATGAATTAATTAAATACACCATTAAATAATTAGTAAAATGTGGCAATAATTAATTAAAATCGGAAATAATTAATTACATAAATATTTATGACACATGTAGTTAATTATTGACATATTTAATTAATTAATAACACATTTAAATAATTATTGACAGTTTTAACTAATTATTTAATGATATATTTATTTAATTCATTTTGGCACTTTTGTCCCCTTCATCTCTCTCCTTGAAATTATTTTATCTGTCAGCCTTACCCATCAAACTAAGTGGGCGGGGTTAACGCTGCCCATGCAGCTTCTCTAACATTTGATTGGTTGCTGTGCAAAGTAAGTCAAGACAGGTCGATCCTAGATAATCGATTGCTTGTGTGGACTTGGGGCAGCCAGGTATCCCAGAATGAATTCTAAATCACAGGCAGCAATGGTGGTGTAAAGTTTTAAAATACCCCAGTTTTTTTTGTCACCAACTACACTTTTAACAGTGTTTTAGCCGCAAATGTAGTGGCCTAATCGTCACATGTCTGGTCAGGTTGTCAACATAGAACATGTTTACAAAAGTGCTCAGATGTTTTCAGAGATGTCACTAGCTCTGCTAACAGTCAGCTGACAAAGTGTACCGAGCTCACAGCCCCGGTGTTCCAGCTTAACTGTTTTTGTTTTTTTGGGAGGGGGGGTTACATTAACCGGTTTGTTTACATATTCCACTCTCCGTGTTCCACATGTTGCATTCGCAGATTCTCCTTTTCACCGAACGATCGTCTCTTTCCGCCAGGTCTTCTGTCTCTCGAGCTGACATTTTCCTCAGGACACCAGCGATCAGCTCAACAGGCCCTCAGTTTACCTGCATGCATCCTCCACCTCCTCACCTATCAACTGTTTAACACCTGCTGCTAATTCAAGAAACACGCCCACGTTACCTGGTGATAGTCACAGTTTAACTGGGCAGCCGGTGCTCGATATAACGCAATGTCGGCGCATTTTTCTGCACAAGATAAGTAAATATAGTTGGGTTTTTTTCCCGAGCGCAAAGCTGCTGGAGCTTGTTTCCCTACAGAGCATTTTATAAGCGAACCAGCTTTATCAGCGGCTGATGTCCAATCACCGGCACACAGCTTTGAAACCTCACCTGAGTTTTAGCTCTCAGTGGTTAAACACTGGACTTAATTCACTCAGGTTCTGTCTGTCGGGTCACGTTTACGTCGCTGTTTTATTTACAACTGAGCAAATCGGTTTGGCTGAGGTTAAAGTTACATTTCATAACTGCATAGTTTTACTGAAGTTTAATGGTTCACTGTGTTAGACTGAACCATTCGCTTTTCTTTATCTGGTGTGTTTTGGATTTAACAGTGAATTTTGAGATTAAACTGACTTTTAAAATGTTTTTATACAAAGAGGAAAGAGAAGGCGCATTTCCACCGAGAGGAGCAGAGTTAGCAACAGCGTGTTCATCATGAAGACTGCAAACTGTACAGAAATACATCATCTGTTTTTTAATAGTTATTCAACTGTATTCTAAGCACCAGCTGTCTGTTAGAATTTTTAGAGTTTACTTAACTAAAAATAAATGAGATTAACATATAATTTGTGTGATATTTTTTTTGTTTCTTTCTTTTTTTTCTCTTTTTCGGTCATGTTATGTTTAACTGTCAAAGGGTTGTTACAAACTATGAAACACATCGTGCAGACTTCTGGATGTTAGAAGAAAACTAATACTGCTCATGAATGAGACTAAAGGCAGGAAGGTGTCCTTTAAAACTAAACATGTTAATAGGACCCCCCTATTTATATCATAGTTTAAGATATAGCACGTGTATTTCAGTAATAGCCTACTTATTTCAGCGTAGTGGTGAACAGTCACACAGCTCCGTGGGCGTTATCTGTGATACTCCTTAACTATAATTTATCCAAGTTAACTTTAGTTAACCATTCAGACAGTTCTTTTGCAATGACAAACATAAACAGCTGTGCCAGCTGTTTAAATTACAGCTGATTATGCAGTAACCATGGTAACCACGGACTCTGAGTGGCTGGATCGACGCAGGTCAGACAACAATTTTACATATATGATCTTAAAACAGGACACAGCCACTATACGTGCTGGCCTCGAATCAAATGTGAACGCAGACCGAGTCTATGTTTGACGTTTGCTTTCTGCCTCTCAAACATTTAAACAGCAGCGAGTCTGCAGCTGAGG